>WIUT01005422.1:0-15046 GCA_010645135.1 Tetragonula clypearis | reverse complement strand
TATATATTCGAAATATATAAGAATAAAATCAGAAAAATAAAATAGATAAACTTAGAAAGTGAAATAATAATAATTCATTTACAATAATTCACATTTTGATATTAAGTAAGCTGGAGAAATAATGATGATTATTATTATTTTTTTAATTGCTTTACGTTAATTTCAACCAACGTCGTGATCGTAATTGGTAATAGTAAATTCAATTTAGATTATATTAGAAAAAATAATCTTAATGAACGTTTGAATTTAGTCTTAATTAGTCCTCTTAATTGTTATTTCTATAGTTGATTTTCTAAAAATATTTCTTAAGCAGCAGCATCACACATTCTTGCAGTTTATCACACAAAATTACCTTACAACTACTTTATCACAAAAAAAAAATATATTTTTTAATTTGCATAAAAATTTTTACAAAAGATAAAATCTGAATTGAAATCTGAATAAATCTGAAACTTTGAGCAAACGATTTAATTTCAAGAACAATTAAAAACGTTCTCTGGCAACAGTTTGAAACGGGGCATTCAAACAATCGTTCTTCGCTTTGATCATTATGATTGAAATTTACTTGAAACGATGATATACCCTTTTTAGCCTTTTCCTCTTCCTTCTTCTTTGCCTCGGCCTTCGAGTCGGTTTGCTCGATTCCTAGTCCTTTCATAGTCTCGGCTTGTTTCTCTGCTCCTTTGCTGAATCCACCCGGATCAGACAAGGCAGCCATGAAGTCTACAAGCCGGGGAAAGCAAGCTCGAATCAGAATCATCGTGATACATTTCTATTTTTGTTCGGCGAACTTGCTCAAGATATTACCTGCGAATCCATCGGGCACGTAAATCTTTAGCTCAATGTTACAAAACAACATCGGCAGTGCCATGGGGAAATTTGCCTCGGTTTTCAACGAAATATGTCTATATCCAGCTTGAAGGCCGTCCAGTGGTAGAATTCGTTGACCTAACAGTTTTCCACTCTCTTCGTATACACCTATGCGAGAATAACAGATGTCAATCTGTCAATATGTCGCTGTTGCAGCATAAAATCGTGTCCTTTGAATGAATGAAAATGCTTAATAAAACGATGATAAAGTTGCAAATCGCATATAATTAAAATCTGCGTATAATTAATTCTTATAATTAATTGCATATAATTAATTTCTAAAAACGACAGTTTTATACTTCTATGGACGAAAGTATGAAAATAATGATAAGTAATATCAATTTGTTGTACAAAATAAAATGAATGTCTTTAATTATTTTAAGTAGAAGATTTCTGTCTTCTACTTAAAATAATTACACTGCACAAATAGAGAATTTGATTTTTCTCTTCAATGTTGTTGCAGTTTATGAGTTTTAGATAATGATTGAAATTATATCACAAAATTATAAAATTACATTATAAAATTACCAAATCTGAGGACAGCCAAGTCGGGAAGTACGACTTTTCGGAATAGAAATGGTTCTTCATTATAAACTGGATTTAAACCGTTTCCAGGAACCATTCGTGTTCTAAATTCTTTCTTAATTGTGTCTGCTGGTAAACCGTACATATCCACTTCAACATAAGTGCCGACCTTTTTGTCAGACAAGAATTGTCCTGCTATCACCTGATGAATAAATCACATTAATGATTAAATTATGTTATTATTCTTAGATTGATTAAATGTTAAAATTGTTATTAAATTTACGACATCTGAAGTTTCATTTAAATTGTAACCAGTATAAAGAATTTATATATTTTACTCGCTACTAAATGATACAGATTCAATAATAAATATTAATTAAATATTATTCATGTTGTAATAAAGTATTATTATAATACTAATATCAATTATAATACAATATTTATTAATATTTTATATAATATATTTTATACTTTATATTCTTACTTTGATTTTCTTTTGAATTTTCTTAGACGAATTATTGTAATTTGTTATATCACGTCAGATATAAAATATTGTATTTATCATTCTTTGGTCCAATTTAAGGAATTTAAATTTAAAATTCGAATTCGAATTTCCTAGGACAACAGTTTCTTTTTTTTTTTAAATTGAAAACTTTAATAATTCATACGACGAATCTGATATTACAAAATAAGAAGATAATAATGTCATTGATATGTAAAATATTGTTCATATTATAATTATTTATGTAAAATTAAATTCTCAATTGTCTCGAATATTTTGATAAAATTTGCTGTTCAGTCTAAAATGACTTTCGTAAGTAAAATTTACTTGGACAGAACACTGGGCTGTGATAACACCATCTACGTCCTCGGAGAATGGATCAAAGATTTTATCTGATCTTCTCATAAAATCAGGTTTCAATAAATATCCAGTTGTTGCGTTATACTCGAATTTTCCCTGATTTAATTGCATAGGTAGATCGGGTGTTTGAAAGTTTAACGCCACCATTTGACAGCCAGCGTTCCAAAAGACCTAAATAAATATAAATAAATATAAATAATAAATATAAACGTCATTATATACCGAATTTTTTGTAACTATAATTAACAACTTACCTGTGGCATATAATTTGACGAGTCAGCCCTCGTACCTTTCGGGTAAATTCGACTCATCTGGCGTTTGTTATAATTAACAAACTCTACGGCATTGGTTTTCAGGTAATTGAGTGCTGCAGTCTCCGAAAATGAGGACATATTATGATGTATGTTCTTTTCTGCAATAACGCTTTATATGTATTTCAGTAACAAATGTATTGTAATTATTATATGTTTGCATGTGTGTATGTTGCATGTATTTTTTATTGACATTATAGTTGCCGTACATTTTCACTATTATATCATAATAATTGCTTGAATCATTCGAAATAACGAGAACAAATATTTTTCATTGATTTTTATGTTGCTCCGAGCTTGCTTCAATTATTATAAATCAAAATTTATTTCATAATGTTAAAATCTTTCTTATAGGATGTTTCATTCATTGTTTTTTTTTTTAATTCTTACATTCATCCTATATAATTGTTAATAGCCGCATAATAATTTTTTTTCTCGCTAATTTTACTATTAAATTGTTATTTATTCGTACAATTTTCGATTTATATTTTCTTTTTCCTTTTGATACTAATATTTTGGAGTAACATCTTCAACTAAATTAACTTTGTTCAATTTTCCGTTTAATATTAATTAATTTGCTTATTGATACTTGTAAACAATACTTCAGTTAACGTTACTTTTAAAGCAAAAGTAAATGATTGTTAATTTAAAAGTTCTAGATAATCTTTCACTTAAAAAAAAAAACAGATATCAATAATGTAAACACTCTACATGAATGTATTAATTTCATTTGCTTGTTTTGTAGTAAAGATATTATTATAAAAAACGTTAATGTGAAAGAAATGAAAGAACATTTTACATACTTTCAGCAACTTCAAAGCTTTGAAATTTCACTGGCTGTGCATAATTAATCATCGACGAAAGCCAAGGATGACAAGCCATAGTACTACCGGTGTATTGAATTGGAGGCGCTTCTCCTTCAGCACCTCCTTCACCTGGTGGACCACCCTCAGCTGGTGCAGCTTCGGGTGGTGGTTCTTCCTAAAATGTTATAAAGATTTCTATTCTGAGAAAAGATGCAGCGTAGAAAATGTCATAATAGTATATAGTAAAATGACCAATAAAATGTAATTCTAAAGAATAAATCGAAAATATTCGAGAATTTATTTATTGATAGATTGCGGATCTTTGTACGAATTTTTATTTTTGTGAAAATAATTAGAAAAACAGAGTCCAGGTGGAGGTTTGATTCATATATTAAATACTATATTATAACAGGTATTGTATTTTGAGTATTTTTGTGTCTTATTCGGATATTTATGTATTCATAAAAATCCGTGGTTTACTTATTAATATTTTTTTTTATACCAAATTGCGCTTTTGTTGATTACTTTCGAATCATTATTATAGTGAGAAATATTGTGTTTCAAAAGATTGTTTCTTTTTTTTTTATCATAATTGGGATTGTTTTACGATTGTTTTTATCCCAATAATAAACAAAAAAAGAAAAAACGAATAAATTGCTTTGTATGGAAGATATATTACTTAGGTCTTACATAGGACAATATTATTGTTATTATTGATATTACCCTAATTATAAATTATTACCTTAGCCTATTACTGTTATCATTATTGTTACTGTTATGTATTTGTTGTGGGCCATATAATCTATTAAAGACTATAAACAATGAAAATATTTACATTACATGGAATGTGGAACAAAAATGAGATTGAGAAAAATTTTCAAAAATATAAATATAAGTCCAATAGTGTTAAAGATCGGGATATAAATACATCTACTGATGTTGATACAGTACGGACATAAGTGTATCGATAATTTTGAAAGGGTTAAGATGTTACATTTTTTTTACTACATTTAATTGTATTAGTGGCAGTAGGAAACAGAATCTACAGAAACAATTGTCAAAGTTCAAAGCATAAATACAATATGGAGTTAACCTTTGGCGGTTCCGGTGGCGCAGCAGGTGCGTTGGGATCCTCGATTACTTCATCTTTCGCCTCGAATTGCCCGGAGCGGAATAACTCAAGCTCCACCTTCTCTACCTCCGGTTTCAGTCTTTTATTCTTGATTAATATCTTTCGCTTCAGTGCACTCGGTGGCGGAAGTGGATGTCCCGGTTCAAGCTGCGTCATTTTATTTACGATTACAAAATAAACGTTATTTCTCGCGAAACGTTATTCATCCCGTGCGATAAGCACGCTTCTCATTTTTCCATTTTGATCTGTACGCTGTGAAACTAGTAAACTCGTATTTTTTAGCGAGCGTGTTAAAAATTTATAAAATTCTGCTGTTAGAGAAGAGGAACGCAGAAAAAGTTTATCGGGTCGCGAAAAAAAATATCTCTATTAATTATCATTTTTAATATCGATGTAAAGTATTTCGTTAATGGAATTTCTCTAATGTATAAATAATTATTATTAAAAGAAATTTTAAGTATTATTAAATATTTAATTATTGTTGAAAGAAATATTTTTTCAACTTAAATAAAATATTTTATTATTCATTTGTATTAACATTTTTTCATATCATCAATATCGTGATTTATTTATTCACGAATTTATACTATTTACGTTAGACAAATCATAGAATAATTTTTGTATCGCTATTCAAATTTAATGTTTATACAATTTTGTGGATAATACAAGAACTGAATTTTAATTAATATTAAACGAACTCTTGTTAGTTGAATCCACTTCTTTAAATCTGAATTTTTATTATATGAATGAAAAATCATTAATAAAGGAAAATCAGAGAAATTCTATTATAAGAATTCCAATTAAATTTATTCTCTAACAAATTCAGTTAAGTGCAGTATTGTATTTATTTCAATACATGTATTGTATATTTTATATTGTTCTTTTTTAGAGTGAAGTTTTGTATGTCATATTTTTAGTCATATTTCTTTTGTTATGAAAAACACGTCAGACATACATATAATAATAATACAAGATAATTTAATACAAGAAAAAGTAAATATTATTATTATTTATTCTATTTAGATAAAATATTTGGATATCTTAGTACATTTCCTTACTTGAACTTATTATTTTCTTATTTTCTTATTCGATCTATTCGAGATATTTAGTAATATTAATACATTTTAAATGAGTTCAATAAAACTTCCATTGAAGGATTGATAACTTTTTATATGATTCATTTTTATATGATTAATTAATAAATTTATTAATTATATGAAGCTCAGTAAAAATGTATCAATTCTTATGTTAATAAAAAATTTGTATTTTAAAAACTTTCTGTTTTACAATATAACAAAAAGAATATTTATTATGCAACGACGTAATACAGACCAATTATTTCAGTATAAAAATATTTACGTTATGAAGTATATTTAGTGATAAATATTTATCAAAATCGAGTTATGGAAAAGTTATGGAAATATAACAAAGATTATCAAGATTATTTAAGGAATTGAAATATAAATATTACTTACCGGATAATCTTTAATAGGCTCTTTCAACAACAAGTCTCCCAATATTTCATCGCAATATTTAGCCAACTTATATTGCTGTTTGAGACAACAATGATTCTCGAAGCTTAGAATTATGGGATACTCCGATGTGACAAACGCTGTGTCTCTCAAAGCGTATATAACATCTTTGAAAAGAATATCGGTACACATAGCTTTGCCGTGGGTTATGATGGGTTCTTCATCTTCTCCCTTTCCATCCCAGCAATCAAGCTCTACACATCTAGTAGACGATATTATTTATATCAGTATTATACTCTATAGATATATATTCTTCCTATATAATTCCTCTATCAGGAATTATTCAAGTTGGATTAGAATTTTACATTAAAATGTAAAAATATTGAATTTTCCAAGATTTCAAGGACCCGAATGAATTCTCGAAAAGTTTCAAGACAAATTTTGCTGAATTCACGACCATGAATTGAATTTGCTGAATTTTACATGTTCTAAAATTATACAATAAATTATATAGTAAATAATAGTCATAGTAATAATAATTATAAGTAATATGCTAAATAAGCGGTATAATATTTTATATCAAGATAACATATAAGAAAGATTTTTTTTCCACCTATTTTTCTTTGATAATTAGACTGCGGATTTTTATGCATTCTTCGGGAGATACAAAAATGCAGAAATTTATAGAATGCACATAATAAGACAAATATAAAATATCTATAATTAGTAGAAAAGAATCTCTATTTAAGTTTCATTTTGTTTTAACTTTCGATAAAAAAATGAATTTGTAATGCATAATAATCTGCAATTTTGTAATAAATTATTAGTAATTAATAATTACCTGCAACCAGCTAACAACACTTGTCTGTACATCTCAACGGTACTTTTACCACCGATTTGTCTACCACTTAGATAAGTATTATGACTGGAATTAATATAATAATGGGAAAGTGGTTGATCCATGTCCATCCATTCTTCCAATTTGTCCAAAAACACAGGTGCGTTTTCATCAGACATTAAGTAACGAATGAAGCCGTCCTTGGTTAAAGACTCTACATATAGAGAAGAAAATGAAAATACATTTTTACGTATAAATTTATTTATTTATTTTTAATAGACTAATCCTCTTAGTATTTTATAATTTTTCGGTCTATTATTATAGAATTACAAAACATTATCGCAGCAACAGAAAATATAATTAAAAATAAATAAAACAAATTATAAATAAAAATAATTTTATTCGACTATTATTTTTAATAAACAGAGATTATCAATTAAAACTTTCAATACCTTAGAGTAATTTTGACAACATATTAAAAATTATTTAAATTGAAAGTGGTTCCCCCTTTGAGAGTTAAATTGTTAATATTGTCATTTATATATCAAGTTATATTTTCAAAATAATATAAATATGGTATTGTCTACATGATCTATACAAAAAATAAAATATTTTTCTTTTTATTCAAGTTATTATGCGCATGTATGAATAATAATTGTCATAAATATATTCATATATATTTAAATAGCATTAATGTAGATTAAAAGGAGATACGTCATGACATAAATTTTATAATAACATGAATTTTGATAAATCCCTTGCTGGATTTAGTTAGTTGTAAAATACCAGATTTTATATTTCAAATTTCGGAAAATTACTTTTACTATTTATCGTGGAACTACTCGTAATAAATATAGATCAAACAATGTGCGAAATTTCTAGAATTACAAATAAAAAATTAAATTTCGAAACTTTGTTTTAAGGCTATCATTTGAAAATAAAAATAAAATCTGAGATGTATAAACATAAAATTTAAATAGTGGTACCAAACAGCATATTTGAATAAAAAAATGTGAATTTTCTCAAAATTATATACTTTTAATTTTTCAATTTAAAAAGATTTTTCAAATATCTTTTCTTGTCTAATCTTTTAATTATATTCCAAATAAATTAAATTAACTTATTATTTTGATTCCTTATTTAGATTTTCAAAACAATGTTTTATTATTCTACACGATAAGACTTAAAATAACGAAATATATTATGTTTATGAGAGAACAAACATTTAAGCAAACAAACATTAGCAAGATATTTTCTTTTCTAACAAATTGTATTACATAATTTTCCCTATCCTATACTTGTGACACTAAATTTGTCAATAATGAAAAGAAAAAAGAGAAAAAGGTAAAAGGAATTAAAATTCTATAATTCTACATATATACTATAGATTATTGAAAACTGAACTTACTCGCAGTCCTTGCTTTCTCATCTTGTTCATAATCATTAATTATTTCTGTGCATCGTTTTTCGTCATAAAGGGGATACAAAATTTCGTTCAATCGGGGATCTCTTTGTTTCTCGTTCATAAATTGTACTAATTGACCAAGGCTGATTGTATCCGATTTCCCTTTGGTTCTGAAATGTACCGTTAATGCCAATCGTTATTTCGAGAGATTTATGATGTAGTTTACAATGATTTTCTCAATACAGTACTTACATCGATTGAAATAATTCTTCGATATCGTTCCGAGGACAAATTTTGAAATACATACTCTTAAATTTCTCGAACGTAAAATCCTTAGGTTCAATTTTATCACTCTAAACATGATAATATTTACATAAATGTTTTTTATTCGGTCATTTTTTATTATGGATTAGTTTTTAGTTGCAAACAATTTTTAGCTGTTTGAAATATTAGGCTACTGTACGTAAAATATTTTGTCACATTGAACATGAAATATCGTACGTAGTTTCTTCAGTTGAATTATTTTCACATGATTCGAAATTCAATTTGAAAATTCAAAAATTCTTATAGTATAGAGTTTTTCGTTTATGCATTAAAAATGCATTAAAAAGTTGTCTAAATGAAATAATTCCATTAATCGGTCAAATTATGTAGATTAATGAGTAAAACTTTTTTATTTGATCAAGGATTATTTCTGTAACATTTTCATATTGATAAGTCGAGAATCGTGTTTTCTTAGATTGTGTAATTTTCATCACGGTATAATAATGTGTAATATCCACTTTCATTATTTTAAATTATTTATTATTTTTAAAAAAGTATTTGAAATAAAATTTATTCTGTTTCGAGAGGAATATTTTACAATGACCATTTGTCCAGATGGAGGCGTTTCCGAGATCTCAAGGTCATCTCTATTTCTTTAAATAGAATTATATCATAAAATCACTATACCAACTATACTACTTACAGTAACTTATTTTCTATTACTGCTAATAGTAATGGTGTAAATAAATGGTAATAATTCATAATAAATAGCCTAATACTCGGACTCGTAGAAAATATTATATACGTAGATATTGGAGTATCTATTAAAATAATAGAGTCTAGATATGGGAGGCTGTACTTAGAATTGTTTATAATATGCAGCTTTATAAGAACAAAATTATATTAAATAGAAAACTTACTTTTCCACTAGGTAAGCCCAACTCTGCTAGCCCTTGATAAACCAGTTTCTCCGTCTTCCCTGAGGCAAATGTCTTTGATATAACTTTCACGGGTACTTTTCCTTTAGGATCCACTTGAAAGCTCAATCTCATCCAACTAATGATACACAAAAAATTATGATTGAAAATTTATTGGTATTCACATGGCATTATCATTTTAGCATTTGTAATTGTTAATTTCTGGCGAAAATGTTTATACTTTTTAAAATTTAAAATTACACTGTAAAAAAGTTATCGTAACTTTTATTGAAGTTACCGAATAAATTCGTATTTTCACATGAAAATTTAATATATTTAGCTTTAAATAAGATCAAGTGAAATGTGCCTTTAAGCGTTGCAAATCCTTTATTGTATCAATATTTTGCAAAAATAATGTACAATTGATTACTACTGCAGCTCTATCTCTTAGTATAGATTCATATTTTCGTGAACATAATTAAAAAAATAGGACCTAAATGTAAGTTTATTTCAATCATTAAATATTAGGATAACGGAGATTTAATATATCTACATATCCATTTAATTTTAGCGACATTTAAAGTATAGATTGTAAAGGTTTATATGTTGTATCGTTTTCACTGATCTGAAAATGAAGGAAAACTATTTTCTACATAAATATAACATTTATAATTATTTTTCATTCAAAATAAAATTTTGAACACCAAACAGATTGATTGTAAATGTTATAAACTTTTAGAGTGTAAATAAAATGTCACAGTCACTTCTAAGAATTATCAGCGTTGATCATTAACACATTTTGCTATTCGATTGGAAACTGAAAACATTTACAAAAATAATAAATAATAAAAGATTAGATAGATGATTGCTAGATTGTGAGAATTTGACAATGCAAGAATATGTTAAATACTCGAAAAATAGTATTTGTTGTAATATTTTATACGTAAAAAAATTTCGTTTGAAAAAATTCTTATTAAAAAAAATTCCATTTTTTAATTATATTCATCAATTATAAAAATATAAATTGATATATTATGAATTGGCATAAATATTCGTCTAATGATTACATAGAAGATACTTTTTTAACTAGCGCGAAATGTATAAATATAGAACTGTGTTTGATATATTTATTTATAAAGTAAAGTTAATATATTCATGTATAAAGTAATAAAATTTACGTACTGTTTCATTAGTTGAATTGTCGGACAAACGTTTGAAGCTTTCGTGTTGTGCGTAATTATTCGTAATCCAGTTTGCCAATCCTAGATCAGTGAATGTTTAATTCAAGAAATATGATTTAAATGCACAATTAAGATGATAAGAAGAATATTTTATTACTATCCGTTGTTATTCTTGTTACCTTAGCGGTTTGTGCGTCTGCACAAATAACATGCTGATAATGGATATTAGTATAATCGATACCCGAGCATATAGTTAAACTTTTCTGGTCTATATCTTCCATTGACCCGTGTTTACTTATTTTATTACACAATTTAGGATCCTAAGAGATTTTAGAGATAATTATTATATAGATTAAATACAGATTATCTGATATATATATATATATATATATATATATATATATAAGTCAATTAATTATTACACAATGAATTTTTATGAATACTTTGTGTTATGTTTATGAAAACTTTAAACAAATAATTATCGCGTCATTTACCTTTGGTGTACCGCCATAACGAATGTCACTCACTTGAGCCAACTCTATCACATCACCGTCCTGTATAAAAAGATTTATAATTAAAAAATATTTACTTGAGTGAAATGTCAGAAAGCAAAGTAAATTTATTAATGAGACTATACTTTTACACATATGTATTTACAATCAGTCACAAAAGTCTACATTTTGAACATTCAAATTTTTTAATATTTGTATAATATTTGTAATATGATATTTCTGTAGTGCTTGCATAATATGTATATAATTTGTATAATATTTGCAATATCTCTGCAATATATTATACATAAATCATAAGTCAAATTTGAAATGTTTAAAAAGAAAATTAAAAAGAAAAATTTTGGACATTTTATGGATTTCAATTGACTTTTTAATTAAAATGAGGTCATTTATAAAATATTAATAATATTTTTTAAAAGAATACTATATAGTGACTCTTATTAATATTCAAATATAGAATTTATTATTTCATATATATGTTCATAATAATTTTATCGAATTATTTTTTAATCAAATAAACTATTGCTCAGTTAATAGAAGCAAGAATTTTATTTCTTTTATGCACAGCTTTTTGTGATTAAATAATGGTGAAAATTGAAGTCATACAAAAAAATTGGGATAATAAACAAATTACATGGAGTTTATATTAGCAATAATTTATTAGATTAAAAAATAATTCGATAAAATTATTATATAAACAAATATATGAAATAATATCTTCTATAATTAGAATAACTGTTGCAGTATATGAAAAAACAATTAATTCAGATTATTTACGATAATTAATGGTATTCATTATTTACAACAATTAATGGTATTCATTAATTTAAAAAAAAAGCCTTACGATAAATACAACACATTTATATTTTACTTCACAACAGTTTATATTTCAATACTTGCAATACTTCAATATTGTATGCTTATATACTTTAATATAATGCATTATATATATCCAGTAGATTCGCGTGTTTTTTTAAATTTATTCTGGTAAACCAATATAAAAAGCATCATCTTTTTTAAAATATTTTAAATTTTTCCTGAAAATACTTCATTCTAAAAACGTAATGAATGTTAAAATTTTTAAATATTTCTCAAATTCTTGAAATTTTCAAACTTTGTACATATCTACGGAAAATTTGTGTTTTAAATGAGGGATAAATTTTAGGAATCTACCTTGCCATCGCTCTTCCAATAAATGAAAAATCCATATTCATCGACTTTAAATAAGCAATTCGGTTCGTAGTCGGTGTTTTCCTTGTCCTCGAACCAACGATCGAACGTCGAACCATTTCTCAACAATTCTGGTACTTCGATTCGCCAATTAAATTCGAACTTCTTTGTCATATTGCAGAGTTTTCCAGCTTGTGAACAAAGTGGTCTAGTTTCTGGATATTTTGAAGTGAACTTGGAGTGGCACAAAACTCAAATGACTAGATTCTAGCTTGAAACAGTATTCAAAGACTAGTAATGTGATTAGGTAAATCCAATTTAACGTATGAGGATTCGCTCGCCACCGCAGAGAGATCGTCGCGTAAGAGAATTTTTACTTATATAAGATCAATGCATCGATTGTGTGTAAAGAATTGCATCAAAACCCAATTCTTCCATTTTATAACAAAAAAAAAAAAAAAAGAAGAAGAAAGAAAGAAAGAAAGAAACAGAAAGAAAACTTAATTCTACCTCAAAGGTTAAATCTTTTCAGAAATAAAAAGAAAACTTTTTTTAGAAATAAAATAAAAATAAAAAGGATTAAAGTTTCGGGCGTTAATATAGATTTTTTGTTAAATATGTATGTTTATTATTTTTACTACATTGTATTATGTGATTAAATAATTGAGGATTAAGGATCAAACAATAATTTATCACAACGTAAACGCTTCACTTTTTTTAAATTTCATAAATTTAAGTGGGAAGCATGATAAAAAATATCAAGCGAATCTTTGAAATTTTCTTTCATAATTCCAACATTAAATATAAATTAATTAATAGCTAATACAAATTGATTGAAAAGAATTTTGAAATTCCACGAAAATTATTAATGTTTAAAAGCTATTGTAAAATAATTGTATGAATCAAGCACAACATATTTCTTAAACTTTATCATAAAGATTTTGATTTTTTGTTTCAATATTGATTATGATCTTTATAAAAGTAGATTCCCAAAAATACCTATATATTAACTCATCACACTACTTTTATTTTCATTTTATGTACAATATATTTGTGTTTATGTACAATAATTTCTTGAATAATTGTTTATTAATTTTTGTCAGTAAGTGTACAACTTATGAATTTGGAAAATTATGAATAGCATTAAAATTATGAAATTTGAAAATTATGAAAATATTTACTCCGTAAATTTTCAAATTTAATTATAATATTTAATGGTTCTAAAAATGGTTTAATAATTATTATTTGTATTTACATATAAAGTTAGAAGTAGTTTAATTATTATTTAGGATTTTTTAAATTAATTTATTATCATAAACATTATACATGTATATAGATAATTAATATAGGATGAGTGTAAATATATTTAGAAATAATAGGTAGTATGAGAATAAAATAATTTATTACAATTTTGAATAATTACAAACTAATGTGTCACAATCGATGTCTTTCTGTAATTGACAATTTGATTTTATACACCAATTTATTGTCTTTTAAATTCGACGCGTTTGAATTACGTTTGACGATATTTATTCTCTATCACGTGTACATTCACGTTGTTAACAAGCTTATGTAGTCGTTTCTTATCTTCCTTATAGCCGCTTCCAACGGCACTACTTATATATCCAGTAAAATATACAAGTACCACAAAACATTAGTATTTGTACTCATTATTGTTTAATATATTTGTCTAAATATATATCGATTGATAATTATTAGATATTTTATTCAAAATGTTTGTGTTATGATATTGTACCAATGTATGTTTCTACTATGAACGATATTAAGTCGGATGTTGTTTTTAATATTAACAAAATGAATAACAATGGCAATTGAGTATTATTTCGGCTAATCTTTAAATGATACATATGCAAATTGATAATTGTAAAGTGCAATGAAATATCAAATTTGTTTTTAAGCTTTTTTAAAATACAGTAATACATTTCTACACTGTTAAGTGTAACTATTTTCTTTTTTTAAGAGTAATTCTTTTTATTCGAGCCTAATAACATGCTACTGTATATTATTCAGTTTTTTGCGTTTCTCATTCACTGACAATTTAATCGAAAAAGTTAAATGTTAACATTTTTTATAGTGTTATGTAAAAATATATATTGTTTCTAAAAATTATGAAACATGATACATTTTTGTTTTAAGTAAATAAAGGGTTGAGCCAAAAACAGTATTACATTATTCAATTACTAATCATATGATTCAATTTATAATCATATTTGACATATAATACATAAATATTTTTAATATAACAACTTGTATTTTATTTTTTATTAAAATAATCCGAAATATTGCAAACGTGTCAAAGTATTTAAATACATTAAAAATTATTTAGAATATAGTAAATAACAAATATATAATAAATACAAGTAACAGATATGTTACGCAGTTTCTTTTATTAATTTTTTTTTAGCTGTATTTAAGGAAGAATTATAAAGTAAATTAATCTTTAGATAATTCATATATATACGAAGTATTGTGAAAGATATACAATACTAGAATACATAATTTGAAAAAAAATCAGTTTATTTATCAGATTCCACGAATCTTTTTTGATTATTTATTGGACAAATTTGGACACGAATTATTGTAAATACTTTCAGTTTATCACATTGTATATATTTTTTCCGATATACATGTTACGACCATATGATATCGATCTAGTTTTTATGTATGTAGATGTTTGAAAAAATTCTTATTTCAAAATGAAATATTACAATGGGAAGCGAGAAACACATTTGAATATTTCTGTGAACACGGATTATTTTA
>WIUT01005421.1:0-15050 GCA_010645135.1 Tetragonula clypearis | reverse complement strand
ATATATATGTATGTATGTATAAATCTTGTTCCATGATTTTCACACGTAATGTTTTAGCTGACAAATAAGTAAAATAAATGAATTACTCTTTGACTAAATCTCGTATGAAAGTGACATACTATTTAACAGATCATATATATCATTGTTTACCCCCTACGTTATTTTATTATCATCAAACTACATCATTTATCTCTCACGTAGATTCAATCATCAGGTGGGAGATGAAGTGGTGTCTTTTCATTAAAAGCTGCTCGATCATTCATTTTTACAAAGTAAAAATATTCGGTCCTCGCCACTGGGCGAGAATTAAACGCGTTCGATACTCTCCGGGTGGTAAACAATGTCGTATCTCGCGCTCACTACGATCACTATGAAATGGCACGACGAGTCTACTCACCAGTAATATCGAGAGTGTACGAGCCGTAATTGTACATTTGTCGATGGTAATGCACACAAGACAAGTAGAGTAACGCCGTCGTCAGTACGACTCTGAAACGTATTAGCATGATGAGTCGTTAAGTTCAAGGAACGATCATCGACCGTGGCAAACATGAATAAACGTGAAAAGGCTTCGGTCATTAACATTCGCCGATTACTCGCTTATAGCATGATAATGTGAAACATGAAATATTTGTTACATCCATCCGTTGGAGGATGGAAACGGAGGAGTGAAAGAAAAAGTCTTACTTCATTTCTGTGCGCGGTTATCGAACGTATTATTCGCGGATCATGGGTCGTGTACAACGACGAACGTATAAACAGGGAAAATTCATGCGTCGAATTTAACTCAATAAATTAATTCGATTTCTAATTAATAATTGTACGAGTTCTTGCCATAGAATAGTGCCAATCTTCCAGTCACTGTTAAGTACATCATACTTGGAAATAAAATTAATATATTAAGAAATCTATCTATTGCTTTTCCATGTACGAATAAATACTCGCAGTAAATTTACACGAACGGTAACTTTCTTTCGTCCGTGCTGAAGAAATTCTACGTTTACGAAGTTTACTCTTCAATTACTAGTTTTTAGTGCTACGATTGTTAATTATTAATTGAAATGAAAATTTAAATGTCCAAAAATATATATGAAAATTTACGAAATATAAAAATTTTATCTTTCTGTTCCATTGCTTTTAATGATAATACAATCGGACGAATTCATAAGGAAGCTATTATTTTTCTATCGATATGCTTGACGCTGTGAGCTGTAAGACGAGTCTGACACCGCAAGGCCATTGTTCTACTTGAAATGGCACCGCTCGCGCTCGACTGTTGAAGTTTCTGTTGAAGAATGCATTTCTTCTATTTGCCTTTTCTACTAATTAACTATGCATAATTTCTTAACACGTTAAGCGCCAAGCCTGTTTTTTCTTTCTTTTTGTTTAGCCCGCGAAATTCCGTTTCGCGGATATGCTGATTGTGAGGAGATCTATGTAAGATTGCGATAAAACTGCATGTATATCTTCAGATATATTTCTTGCATGTATTTCTCGCAATCTGTACTCTGTATTCTTCTAGTAATATTTAGATACATACGATCTACAAATTATTGAAAATTTATTAATACGTACGGCATAGCGCGGAAAGTATAATGTCAGTCACATGGCGCTTAACGCGTCAATGATATTCTTAATGATATTAGTTGAATTCTCCAGTACATCCTTATTTATTTGTTGGCTACAGTATGTACGAAAAGAGAGATATATAAACTTTTTGATATAAACTTCCATTCAAAATTAATTCTAAAATTAATATAAATATAAACGTAGATATAGACTTGTATCTGTATTAATATTAATATTTTGCATAAATTCTATTGCGTTAATTAAAACGTTCCGTTACTCTGAGATAAAAATGAGATAGAAAATATACTTGAAATCCATTCAAAGAATATGGGAAAAGATTGCGTCTACGTATTACATCTAGATTGATAATGCGATAATATAAAACGGGATTTCACCCTACGATAGAATTCAAAAATCGTGAAACGGGTGTGAAACACTCGCCATGATTCGACACATTTTATAGCGCTCAAGAAACAAATGCAAGAATTCCAAGAAAAATCTTTCAAATATCAAATCTGAAACTCTACTACCAACATGTTTTCAGTCGAATATTTTTCTCGAAAAGAGAAAAGAAAAAAGAAAAATATTTTTCATTCTTCCCTTTTCTTTTTCTTCAATTACAGAAAGATGGCTGAGAGAAGCGTATCTACAGTAATTAATGGAACGAATCAATATAATTAGCTTACTCATAATAAAGATATCGCTGTGAATAACTTGCCTCTGTATATTACGAGGATTTTGCGTGCGCATTGCTATGTAACACAAGGCGGGGAGGCCTGCAAGGTGTATCGCCTGCCTGAAAAGATACGAGTTTTCATTTTTAATGAAGCAGAGTGGTTGAATGCTGAGACGATCTTCGAGATCTTACGGACGTCCTCTTTCTTCTTAATCTTCCGCGCCAATATATACAATTAGGTACACGATTAAGTCCGATTATAAATGTAATATTTTATAATCTTCTCTGGAGTGAAGTGTCATTTCAAACAAAGATTATTATAAAAGAGAAAATGTAAATTGATCTTTATAATATTTTCCGGATACTATTGTATTCACTATTTGAAGATAATATATACTTCAATGATTATCGGAATTATTTTATATATAATAAAATACCAAAGTCAAGTTCTCGTTGCAACATTAGACATTGGTGACACAAATCTCTGTCTGCATCCAATTGCATTTATAAAATTATCTCTATGAAAATCCGATAATTCTTACATTAACGTTCGTCCAAATTTGATGTATCCTTTTCTCGTTTTTCTATTTCACATTGGCCGCGATTAACTTTTGCCAAATTGCAACTAAAAATAGAATTTTTAATGCATTCGGCGAAGTAAGTAATGCAGCGTTAGCGTAAGAATATTCGTGTCAAAGCTTTACTGGACTAATTGATTTCTCTTTATTCACGTTGGTTTATTTACCTGCCGAAGCAGAAATATCCAAGCGCAAGGCCGATGACAAGACCAAACACATGTCTGGTCGCTGCTGTTACGGCAACAGGACTAAGAAATGTTCTTAAGAATCCAGCCAATATCAGCGCCGTGAACTGTGTCAGTAGAAAATTCACCTGAAAACAACGAAAGAGACATGTGTGTATGTAAAGAGATGTGTGCGTTATCGTACTGAAAAAAAAAATATTGATATGAATCTCGCGGACAAATTGGACGCAACTTTACTGTTTTAAAAAAAGAAATTTGAATTAACTCGTCGATGACCCCAGAAAATTATACAATTGTTTTGTCAAGTCCAAATACTTGAAACTGCCTTAAGATAAAGATTTAAGGGGATAAAATTCAAGGGTGAAATTTTTTTGAACACAAAACAAAACTTGTTGATACGTTCGTGACGAATTGCTGGGAGAAAATTTCTTACATTTTCTTTCAATAAATAATATTAATAAATGATATTTTTAATAAATAACACCTTAATAAGTAATTCTTTAAAAGGAAAAAAAAAACACAAATTTTACTCCATAATCTCAAGTAAAGTTTGGAGAAATAATCTCTGCAACATCACCACTTCCGAACCACGACTCAAATTCAATTAACAAAAGAATTAAAGCCCAAAGATAATAATTTACATCTACCGAAGATTAACATTCCCTAGTTGCGTCGTTTTCGAAGCGTGAATGCAAACTACTTGCAAGCCATAACTTGTCAACTTGGCGATATCTGTCGCGAAAAGTGACGAACGATGAACATCTGCATACTTCTATTTTGTTATCTCGAGCTGCACCTTATTTTCTTAGAGTTAGTTCTTAGCTTAGGGGGGAAAACTGGGATAATTATCTCTTCAGCGGGGAATAACTGGATTAATTATCTCGCGTAGTGACAGATACTTTTTGCGGAAATCATACCGCTCTGGCCAAGATTAACTGTTATTATGTCAATCGTCGTTGACGATTTGTCGCGTGATCGGCATCTCACGCGTGCAACGTTGAAAAGCCAGCGGAATGTGGAATGTGGAAATTCTGGGTAACCACTTCGAGTCTTCATGGGCTTCCCCAGTTCACAAAGAACAACAGAATATGCATTATACTGGCATGAACTACGAAGGCCATGCGCCATGAAAGAGAACACGCTGCCTCTGTATCGTCTCTATTGTTCCTCCGTGTTTATAATGCATCGTATTCATAGGACGAAGCATGATTTAAAAAAAAGAAAAAAAAAAAGAAAAACAGAAGGGAAAAAACATTGTGTAAATTGCATAGGTAGAGCGTTAGGTTTGAAGAACCACGTTTACGTATCGCATCATGACGGATTTCACTGTTATTCTTGATTATAATGTTGAAACGAGGAGAGGAGAAACGTTATTTGATAACGTGGCAGGCTTATCTAAATCCATACTTTCCTGCACACGTGTGCAAATTTGATTTCAAAGCAATGATTTAAACCTCTCTTGGAAGTGACAGATATTTCTGTTTGTCATAATTTTCAAGCTAATCTCAAGCTCCTCAAAGTGAAATCGCTCTTTTACAAATTGCTTCTTTTCTTTTTTTATGTAAATCACGCGCGATGGTATTTAGTTACGTTTACCTTGTTTTAAGTAAAAAAACAAACAGAATTGTTAACGTTTTGAGGAAGACATCAACGTAAAATCGAAATATCTGACGATCGATGAAACTTGTAATCCAATTTGTAATCTTTTTTACAGAAATTTTTTGCGAGTTTACGATTGAATACGAACGATTTACTATAAAATGCGCTACGTACTCGTGATCTCTTCGACACTGCCATTGATAATTGAATCGAATCGTTAAATGCAACGAAATATCGAAGTTATCACGTTGAACTTGAAATATATTGCGCGAAATGGTGATATTTCGATATGTGTCTCCGAACAAGAATTTCAATTTCCAAACATACTCCGCTCCAACGAAAGAACACAAAACAAAAAAAAAAAAAAAAAAGGAAAAAAGTAAAAGAAAAGGAAACGTACACGCGATCGAATCACTGAAATTCTAATCTATATTTTTCAAACGCGTGCATCGCGCGCGAGGGGAATTCCGTTGAATACGCGTAGAGTGCGCTTGCACTTTTGACCTCGGATGACCCCCTCGGGAGGGGAAATTCCCTCGGCTGACACACAGAGTCAATGACAGAAAGAACCGCAGCGAAAGAATCGAGTGAATCCCCGGTTGAAAGAGCGACGAGGAAATAACAGGGAAAAAGCTTCGTGTGAAATCGGTATATAAGACCGAGCTTCTGCCAAATGTGGCATAGAATTCGATTAGCTCTACAGACAAGAGCATTACAGATCTTGAAGATCCAAGAGTTCCAAGTGAGTTCGAGAAAGAGAAAAAACGAAAAATTCTCAAGATGAAATTCATCGTGCTGGCTCTTCTCTGCGTGGTTGCATACGCTGCTGCCCAAGCTGAACCTGAGGCTGTTGAGGAATACTATGTAGTAAGTTATTTCAATTGATCTTGAAGATAGCATTAGATACACATGGAACAATATTAAGATAATAGTTTCATTTGCATGTGAAAAACACAGCAGTTCTGAAGTTTCTAACTTTACAATTAGATCTGAAGATTGAATTATTGTTTGGTTATAGCGAGCTGTAAATGAAAATTGCTCATGAAAATTCGTAAGAGAAAAATTTCGAAGGAATTACTTTATTGATCGTCTGTGAAAAGAGAAGAGAAAAGGAGCTTGATCGATGAGCTTTATTCGATAATCCCGTACAATAATTTGGACAGAAACTAGTTTAACTCGTATCGTCATAGATGTAGTGAAATTATTAGTTACAAGTGACTAATGCTCTCTTAAGCGTAACGATTTATTGATAAATCGAAGAAAGTTCAACGTGTAAACTTCATAGGCATGGAAAATTGCAAAATTATAAAGAACAACTTAATCTTAATCTTCCTTTTCTGGCTAATAATCTTTGAAAATTCGTAACTTGTCAATTCGTTTACTCGAATGAATTACTACTCCCGGAGCCAACTATTATTAAATATCAGCTATGTAAAATGTAATATAAATTTGATATAATTATCACGTCAGATATATATATATATATAAATATCAACATTCTAAGCTGCTCTTACAACATTTACCAATCTACCACCTAATTTCAAATTCTTTCTCTCGTTAATCCGATATTATCGTATGTCGCCGCATAGTCGCCATCCTACATTTTATTATTATACTTTCTTTCCAATTTTTTCTACTAGAACGGCAAGTTAACTTGTAATATATTCCCGGGAAATTCTTTTCACTTTGATCGAATATGAAAAATAATTTCGAATTGATTGACAATCTTCTCAAATATAAATACGAGAGTGCAAAGTGTTAACAACAATTTACTGTTCTCGGGCTCATTTTCCCGCGTCTTACATCTGCAGCGGGCAAATTAATTAGCCAATCAAATAAAAGTAAATGGAACGTACAATAACGTAATAAAAAGTGAAAATATTATCCAAGTAAGATATAAGATGCTGAAATCTCTCGCGTCAGTATGCTTCGGACAGCAAAGTGTTAATATTATATCAATTTTATATATATATATTTTTATGTTTTATTATATTATTATTTATATTAATTTTACTATTTTTTTCTTTCCAGGGCTCGCCTCGTTTCCGACGAGATGACGGCAAAGGATCTGCGAGCATTAGTATACAAAAACCTTTGAGCGGACGGGATCGTCGCCCATCTTTAGACGCCGATTTCAATCGTCGCTTATACGACAAAAACGGATGGAACGCGAATGCGTTCGGTGGAGTGAACCTTCGTCCAGGACAGTCTGCTCAGCCGCACGTCGGCGCCAATTTCGAGCGTAACTTCAGAAACGGTGCGTTCATCGGTGGGTCTGGCCAGGCTCAACGGCTTCCCGGTGGCAGAATATCGCCTAGTTTCGGTGTACACAGTGGGTTCAGATTCAGGCGCGATGTGAACGACGTCGAGTCGGAGGAAATGGGATATTAAGATCATCGCGAGGTGCACGACTGACGGAACTGGACTGCGCGGGGGCTTTCATCGAAATCTTTGTTACTGAGAATGTACACGAGCGGAATGAAGATGGGGCTTTGATATTTGTATCTGTTAGAAGAAAAGTACATTTGGAAAAAGAATTACTTCGGTTATTTCGAATTACGAAAATTATGGCAAGTGCTCCATTTTCGCGCGTTTTTTCCCTATAAATTTCCATCCGCAGTCTATCAATGATTATTGATTCATATTTATTGTATTTAATTAGTTTTTATTTATTCCAGCATATGCATTTGTTGTCTTAATTTTATTGTATACTTATCCACCGAATACCTGTACTCTAATTAGATATATATTATACGTGTAAGGGATCGTACGTTCAATTAAACATAAATAAATTAATTAACAGTAACCGTAACGTTGTGTTGTGCAATTTTTTCGTCCCAAGGATGAGGGTAAACGAACTTGTTGAGTGCGAATGAACTTTCGCTGCATTCAGTGCGAATGATAAACGTTTTAGAATTGAGCCAGTGCGCTTGATAGCCAAGCTTACGAGTAATGAGGTTACAGTTATTGGAATACACGTATAGTGCACGGTAATATAATGGATGATATATGCAGCAACAAAGGCGGCTCTGCCCGTTTATTTCGTTTGATATGATTTTCGAACAAAACACGCGTCAAGTATTTTCGCAACCTCGTGAATTTGCTCGAATCTAAAATGCAACGTCGGCTTATCAAATCATAAATGCAAGACACCTATTTTTCATTTTGTTGAACGAAAAGAAAAATACAATATATATATATGTGTGTGTGTGTGTGTGTGTGTGTGTATGTAACAAGATAGAAATATTTAAGAACGAAATACATACACGCGAATGATTCGATGCAGAGACAACGAACAACGACTGAAAGATTGTTACAAACCGATAAGAAAATTAATCAACGCAATAATTATATAGAACTTATCGTGTTAATTAATTTAAAACTTCTCGAACAATAGGAGATAGTTTCACGCGGCTGTGAAAGCTGTTCCCTTGTCGTGAGAGAATAAACTAGGTCTCTCTCTCTCTCTCTCTCTGATACGCTAGCTACGAAAAAAGAAAAAGAATATTTTCCAAGCCAATAATTTATATATAACCCGAGGCGCGAGTTGCTCGATGATTATAAAGAGTTGCAGCAACAAAAAAGATTCGACCTCGGCAGAATCGTTCCAAGTCGTGACATCGGTGCGGTATCGTAATACTGTAAGCGCCATTATCTATGCGAACATCGTCTGATATGCGGTCGTTCGATGTCGAATGACCAATTGAGAGCTACCAATATAAGCGCACGTGACTGTAACTTTATCGCGTCGTTACTATTGCGATAAATGCCACTTTACATCCGGTCGTTTAATCGAGATACACATCGATACCGAGGCTCTCTCGAACTTCGAATCAATTGTACATGCTTTCGCACAATTCTTACGAACAATTGCAACTGACATTATCCGAGTGTTAAAAGAATGTTTGTTATCTCAGCAAGTAGCTTTGTATATTTAGATTGAGATTAATAATGATCAAGTAACGAGAGACGAATATTTATGAATTATTTATTACTGAAGGATCGAGGAAGAAGTAACAATTGTCACAATTAGGAATATTTATTTCAGGATGGAATTCTCGCGAATATTGTTGTTTTGGAAAACAATTTAAAAATTATATTTACATTTACATTCGATGTACGCGCTTTTCTAAAAATATACACACGAACGTGGTTTTTGTCAGATCGCTGCAAGTTATATTTACATAAATGTTAAAAATATCGCTGCCTATCGCTGTTTCGTTAAATAACTTTACGTTTTTTATTTTCCATTCTTACGCGCGACGCTGCTATTATTTATCGAAACATCGTGGCGGACGATTCATTTTCTACGTATGTGTTATAACAGAAACGACTGAACCTAAAGAACGTCGTTTACATACAGCGCTCCAAGAATCACAATAATTAATAATAACTTCATTCTGAATTAACAATTCATGCTGCATGCGTTACAAGTGCGCGATATTTAGTTATCATCGTTTCATAAATATTTAGTTCAGCAGTGAAAAATTCAAATTGCAGGTCTTGGCAAAACAGCATGATAATGCGAAAATAATACGAAGAAAAAAAATCCTGAGATTTGCGCGGAAACGTGAACAACAACAACAAATCGCGGAAAATGAAATTAATGGTTGCGCATTAACATAAGAAAAAAAAAACAGAACACGTTCGCGGAAAACCGGGTTTCTCGATTATCGTTGGCAATTTTATCTCGTTCTTCGATCGATCACCTGATGAAGATTAACCTATCGAACAGAATAATACTGTCGCTCAAAAACGATTCATCAGTATCTCGCGTTTTATCATTGTTTATTCGAAGACGTGCAATTCTTCTCTATTTCTGTTTCTCTCTTCCTGTTCCTACTGGAAAATATCGCTTTTCTTGCACTTTGAATAATGTACGATTGCATGACGATATGCTTCGACACTTGTCGCAGAAAGCACGAAATCTTTTAGTTAGAACCGGCCAACGTGGTTTAAGACGTTCTTTGAATTTTGAAAATTACATTTATAACTGATGCATATATATAATGATTGCCATCTGAAAGAAAAGTCAAACAATTTCAGCCTACATCGAATTACAAGCACTGACTACATTCATATTCGTTCCTCGAGGAACTTTTTCTAACCTTGAACCAGAGAATCGAATGACTATCTGGTACGTATCATCTCGCAAAAATCTAACGAATCTACAAAATTAATTACACCGACAGAGGCGGTAATAATTTTCAATACATGTTACGATAAGATCTATCGTCTGGAATAATTTACAAAACTTCCATGCTAATACAGTTTAATAACAAAGGGAAACGTAAAGTCCTACAAATGGCTGTAACTACCCTAAATCGTGCTATGCTTCACCTACCCTTTTAAGATCATAATGGGATTAACATTCGTTCGGATTATCATTCTCTATGGATTCTCTTCGTGATTGTCGACCATTTCTCAATCGAGATCAGAAAATACTTTCGTTCTCGTCGTTACATTCCAGTACGGTATACAGACCAGACAGAAATACCGGTCAAACAAAAGCTACCAACGACCAACAACGGCTCGCCCGTGGCCGATGAAACGCGATAACACGACCAACTTACTTAAAGATCACTTACGTGATTGATTCTTGGATCGCGTGCAGATTTCCCTTCAACCTCGTTTGGACGTTGCTTTCGTGATTAACCGATTATAGAGAGCGAATTCTGCACGCGCATATATATTTATCGTCGAACGTCGTGATAACACACGTATTTATACGATCATTGAAACGTTTTTTCATTGGATAGCTATATATTCTGGATCTTTCGTTCGTTCATACGCTCCGTTAAAAATAGCAAAATTATTTATGCAATCTATTTAAGGGACCGCGGTGTTCGGATGGAAAGAAGTCTGCTCTGTCAATCGGTTGCCTATCGATTTTTTCGTCTTTGCACGGCTTTCGAAAAAATAACATTACGGCTCGGTGTAGAAATCTCTGGGAAATGAAGATATTTTTAAATTGGGCGACGAAGTTTTTTGCTCAAAGTCAAAATACGATCAAACTGTAGAGTGTTTTGATGTGCTGACCGTTGAATGAATTTCTCGTGCCTTTCGTACAGCGAAAAATCTTGGTAGCGACAATGCTAATCGTATTGTTGAAAAATATTTTCGCACGATACAGTTCAAAATTGAACGACACGCGTAGAATAATCCACAGCGAGTTATGAGAAGAGAATTATATAAATAACTCGTCTGATATCCGAATAAGATAAAGCATATCTCAATAAAGCAAAGCACTTGTGAGTGATTTTGATATCGCTGGTCATTCTTATGGGCGCCAACATCACGATATTATACGTATTTTAATACCATTCACATGCTCGGCTTTTATATTAATAAAACATAAAATACGCAGAAAGAAAAATGCTTGTCTTGGTGGATTTTTACAGGGAACGAAAATGTCATAGGAAATCTTAACAAATACTAGGAACTTAAACTGCTACGTCGAAGTACTTTCACTTTCTTCGAAATTATCTTTTTCTATTTCATTGGCACAAAATGTCCTGCTCGCGCGAGTAATTAGCGAATTGTTATTCTCCTTTATTTCTTTTCTGAAAGTCAATGGTATCACAGGCAGAGTATCAGCTTGAAGACACGCGGGGAAACAGTTCATCAACATCCTGAATGGCTTAATTGGTCCTCCAAGCCCTAATTAGAGTTTAGAGTGTCCTGTTCACAAATGACTAAATTGAAGCGTTCTGGAACAAACGAGCACGCGAAATCCCAACGTCTCAGAAATAATGAAGAACCCGTGTATAATCTAGTTCACGTCGCATCTTAAAAAAAAGAAAAAAAAAAGAAAAGAAAAGAAAAGAAAAGAAAAACAATGGAACACCAGCTGATACAGTAAAGCTACTTCTTTTTCACTTCTTCTTCTCTTGCAAAGAACGAACAATCTTCTCTCCCTTCTTTCTGCTTTCCCTTTTTATCATACGCTTTGTTTTTCCCTCGCAGAAATCAAAGCAACGACACGATACGAGAAAGCAATTAAAGTAACGGTACGCAAACTTGAACACTTGTATCGCGGATCACGTTCTCTGCGAACAGTTACTCGAATGTTACAACAGTCTCTGATGTTCTCGTGCAAAAGTGAAGAACAGGAGATCATGAACAGTTAGTCATTTCTTCTTGTGTCTCAACTAACAAAATACGGTATTACAGGATTTCCCAAGCACCCAATTAGAGAAGAAGAAACGTCGAACAACTGGAGAGAAATCTCAGCTAGCGACACGAGGAGACACGAGAAAGCTAGCGACGACAAACCCGAGGAGAAGAGACACGAGAAAGTCATCTTGATTGCTCATGGCAAAATTGTCAAATACAAAGCAATTTATCGATCTCCAAGCGTCGATCTCACGAAATGAGCGTCGGCGTGCAACACTTTGAAAAACTAGTTGGACGCGTGTCGATTTGTCACGACGTTAATTTTGTTTTTAATACGATTGGGAATTTCTTTCATTTTTTTGGTAGAAGTGAAAGAAAAATCATACTTGGGAATATGTCTTAGTTTCTTGCAATTAAGAATAAATAAAGGAAGCGCAAATAAAGCGAGCGTTAATTATTCATACGTTGAATAAATTCGCAGAAGTGGAATTCTCTTTTGCTCATGAGTGACCTGTCTTCATTTTTTCTCAAGACGATGACACACGAGTTGCATTCTCAGGGAACATATTATTTCGCATGTTGGATCTCGGTGCAAACATGTTGATTTGCCACTCTAATTTATTATACTTTAACACATTTAATATCTATCAATCTGTCGAAACAGTTTAAGCGATTCGTTTGAGTTACAAGATGTCAGCAAAATTAGAAATTAGAAATCCGATCGCAGGTGAAAGTGAAATGATAAGAAGAAAAGAGATTAAAAATAAATGAAACCACCAAGTCACTAATTTAGGGAAATGAAAGTATGAAATTGCGAGTTGAAAATGAAAGTTTACTGACGAAGTATGAGAGTTTACACGTTGTCTCAAATATGTCTAAACGTTGTACGATCAAAACTTTTTCTTAACTTCAAACTACAATTACCCAGCAATTATTTTGTTTAATACAATTATCCAGGCAGCGTTGTCACTCTCAAAATTTCACCAATTGTGCTTAATTAGCAATTAGCATGCATATGTATGTTGTAATAAAAGAAAAATTATTCAGAATTAATTACTTTAATTACAGACTTTAATTGCACGAGAATTAAATCCTTAAGACTGTTGTATCTAAATAAGTACATACTAATTTACATAATAATTTAAATGCATTCATATAAAAAAAATTGTTCATTATATGTAGACGAACAATTTCCGTGCACTTTGCGGGCGACTCTCGAATTAATTTGTTTCGTATCAATGACGATTGGCCCACGAAGAGGCGAGGGTCCAAGATGAACAGATCACGCTCGACACGGTTCTCTTGGTTCGCCAGAGGCCAATGATCTCTGCTCGTTTATTCGTAGTTTGCACTATGCAAACTATACCGCGTGCACCTTGTCGCGAGCTTACAGTGTTTTATTGCAAATCGTTGCGTGCAGTTTTATCTCTTCGGCGATTTCGTTAACTGCTTTTTTAGTCCACGTGCACCATGATCGATGAGATCAAGGAAACTGAAAATAAGGCTCAAAACAAGGCGAAACTTACTGTTCAAAAATAAGGATTCAATTTTGAAAATATCGAATTTAAATGTCATCACGACTCGGAGTACTTTAGAGTATTTATATACGATTAGGATGATCTGCATTCTACTCGATTCAAAAATAATGATATAATAAATAATTCTAGTGAATACAGTGACAGTTTTATTGAAATTAACAAATCAGATTTTTTGATTAACTATATAAAACAATAGAGGCACACGTTACGTAAATATCTAGATGAGAAATATACTTAACAACGCTCAAAGCTAGAAATTATTACGAAATTACATACGATTAGGATGATCTGCATTCTACTCGATTCAAAAATAATGATATAATAAATAATTCTAGTGAATACAGTGACAGTTTTATTGAAATTAACAAATCAGATTTTTTGATTAACTATATAAAACAATAGAGGCACACGTTACGTAAATATCTAGATGAGAAATATACTTAACAACGCTCAAAGCTAGAAATTATTACGAAATTACATTGATATCCACTTCTGTTCCAATGACATCGACAAAAATTAAGAAGAATCATGTTCGATTCATCATAGTGATCATTAGCGTGAATGCAAGTACACGTGACGATCTGTTATTACAAATTGAAATATTCGTCATTCATTAATAATCGTCGATTAGATATTTACTATAGCATTTTAATAAATGAATTTATTATCTCTGTTGTTATTATAAGATAATCATTAGGATGAAATGACAACCATGTTACGTAATAACAGACCTTGCCAATGATTCAGTGATTCAATGTTCAATGTTTTGCGTAGTAAGATGACCATTCGTTTATTATGCAAATAAAGCAATTTCAATTTCAATATTATTCAAATCTCGATGTTGAAAAAAATATACGCGTTTTGGCTACTTGAAAGTGCTGTATCACGAACTGAAACGAACAAATACACTTGAGTAAAACATTAGAGTGGCGCTAACTGCCAATTAAACATTCCACAATGTATGATATAATCGTTGTTCGAATTAAAATTTAAAAAAAAAAATGAAGAAATATTAGTCAGTCTGAATAAATTCATGCAAATTCGAATCATGAGTTCATCTACTGTCGCTTTGCTATTTATCAATTTAGGGCAAACAGTTGTTTCACGAAATTATTACGCATAGATCACATTGTGCTTTAATAAATTGTTCGACTAAAATTTTTGTGCATTGTACGTTCTTTACGAAACCACACGAAAGTAATCTTAATAAAAAGAAACAATTCTTCTCACAGAATGCAAAAACAAATTTGGTTCTCGAAAAGTTAATTATATTATCGAAAATGCTCGAGAAATAATTGTGTACTTTATAGAGAATATAACTAAAAATCAAGAGTGTGTTAACGTTAAAGCATTAATGACTCATCGATTATTAATCAGACCTCAGTTTGAAAGAAAAATCTCAATCAGTATTAAAACTTGTGACTGAATCGCGTGAATCGCACTGATAT
The DNA here is from genome assembly GCA_010645135.1 of Tetragonula clypearis. Taxonomy (NCBI): domain Eukaryota; kingdom Metazoa; phylum Arthropoda; class Insecta; order Hymenoptera; family Apidae; genus Tetragonula; species Tetragonula clypearis. The sequence continues at coordinate 341 of WIUT01005421.1, read as the reverse complement.
CAAAAAAAAAAGAAAAAAGATTGCTTTGATTCGGAATGTGTTTTTACGAGAAACGATAAAATAATTACTTCGAGAAAGAAATCCATGGAATTATCGAAACAGCTTTGGGAAGATAAAAAATTCTCAAATTAACATAATAGAGAATTTGCATAGATAACAGAATAACTACAAAGTCTTCAGAATTTATTCAAAAATGAGTATTTAAGGCTCGATTTCTCTCTTTATAAATGTCTTATATATTTCTATATATATTTTTAGATTGATTTCAAAATCAATCTAAGTGTATATAATCATAAAACTCGTATCTTATTAAAGATGATAAAATGTCAAAAAACATTACA
>WIUT01005420.1:0-15050 GCA_010645135.1 Tetragonula clypearis | reverse complement strand
TTTAATCTTGTTTCAATTCAGGAGAACCGCGTTATTCACGATACGAGTGAAACTTGTGTAATTTGATATATTTCTTTTCCGCTTATTTTTCATACAAATGTATAAAAGTATCGAATGCTGAGAATGCATAACATTCAAGCGATAAATATCGCAAGTGACAAAGTTAAAAATAATAATGTTATCTCATTAAGATAATTATATAATTATATTATGACGATTAAACGTTTACGCGAATATTTTTACAAATCAGTTTATATATATATATATCAGTTATATATCTTAGATCGATACTTGAACCGGAAAAACGATAAGTATTTCAAGTATATAAAGTATGTAAAGTGCATGGTCCCATATTAGAGAGTCGTATATAATTCATTAACTGCAATTTATTCAGTAAGTAGAACACATGAGGGGAAACGATGGTGGTATTCTTCATTGTGGAAATTATATGCTTTTTGCCTCTGATGTAATTGTACTTTTTATATATTCTCAAATAGGAATTTCTATATTGATGAATGAAAATATCTGAGGCATGAAAGAAAAGCAAAAACTTGTTATGTGTAAATTTTTAATTGAAAAATACAAATAAATATAGTAAGGGTCTCAAAAATCGTGAAATAATTTCTACTTTTTATAAAATGTAGTTTATAGCTTTGCAAACTTTTGTAGAGCAAAATGTTTAATGAATTTTATTAATTAACAATAATTAATGCATTTTATTAATTCTCGGGGAATATCAAGACGTAGAAAACATGTAAAGTAAAGTACTCGTCTGTTATCAAGCTTAAAATAATGGAAGTTGTTGTTTGACATTGAAGTTTTATGAAATTGGAACAGGAAGAAATAAAGAATTGTGAAAGAAAATATAGAAACGTTCCATTAAGAAAATTCACAAGAAAGATTCCATTATTACGAACCTCCATCATTAAAAAGATATAATACATCTTTCCAAAGGATATTTTTACATATTTTGGTATATAACTTTCCATTGAAATTTCTCGTCAATTTTATAAGAATTATATAATAATTAATTTACGAATCCCGTTTCCTTCGGTATACTCATTGAAACGAGTCACTGGAAACTATACTTGAATCGTGATCCTCCCTTGGCAACTTTCACTTTTCAAGCAATATTCTTGTAAAAGCAATATTTCGTTTCATTACACGATTAATTACCTGATGTTTTACTAATTACGAAGTAAATTTCAACGATCAATTCCTGGTTACAAAAATGGTTGTCTTGCAGACAACCTTGTTTCTCCATTAAGCGTTTATTCCATCAGGTTTTACATTTCGTTTTTATTGCATCAAATTTTTCAAGCCAGAAGGATCGATAATATTCAAATAAGCCAGTTGTCGTTTTTTCTTTTTATCGTTACATTATCTTAACGCTATATATATGAACGATATAAAAGAATGTTTAAAAACAACATTCTTACCTGCATAATCAGTATCCTACGTAAGGCCTCAAAATTTATTGTATCCATTAATACAGCACGATACAATTCGGATTGTCTTAATCAAACTGTAAAAAGGAAACATTTTTTAACATCACGGACAATCTTGTAACTTCACGTAAGAATTGAATTTTGTAACAATTTCACTGAGAATCATATATTAAATTTTTGACATTATTTCAAGAGACTTTTCACGAAACAGTGACTTTTATCATTGAAATCCTTCTTGCGTCTAACACTACAGTTAATGATAATAATAATAATAATCATAATAATCATAATTTTTTTCCTCTTGCAAATAATTTTTCTTATATAATACACTCGAGTCCAATTAATCAATTAATTACGCAAACGTTGCAATGAACGCGAGTACTTTTTTTTGTAAGCACCGCAGCTCGAAAACAGGATAGGGGTCGTTTAAACGTGGACACATAACGCAAGCGTGAGAAAGAAAAAAAAAGAAGAAAAAAAGAAAAAAGGAAAAAAACAAAGGAGAAGACCTCCCCGTTCGGAGAAATAAGCGGAGACAGGCTACTTGTCTTTTACAGTCTATGACATCAGAATTCTGGGATCTTTTCGGCGCACGTGGTGCACCCTTTTTCGGCTGCGCATCATTTGTATTTTTATCACTCGCGATTCCGATTCTGATACCTTTGCACGCGGAAATCGGACGATTTTTTTCGCGCTTTTTGGGAATATTACTCAAGGAATTGGAAGTCTTTCAGAATAAATATTTCAATATTTCAGAATATAAATTTTTTCATTCTTTGGGAATATTACTCAAGGAACTGGAAGTTTTTCAGAAGCGTTCGTTGGTCTGAACAATGGCGCAGGGCACGAAATTGCATAACGCGCTCGTTCGTCTTGGAATGAAACAGCGTCTAAAGATGGAAACGGTACGCAAGTAAACAATGTAAATGTAATGAAAAGTGTTTCACAGGTGTTTGATCTGACGTGGTTTGGAATTTTCAACCGTTCGAAGGTCGAGCTTTTCCTTAATTGCGAGAGAAGTATTCTTTATTAATTATTGATAATATTATATATTATATCAATAACATTTTTTATTTTATTTTATGTTATTTATTTGTTATTATTATTATTACTTTGTTAATCTTTTAAGATTTAATTCTCTTATATAACGTTCACAGTAAATTTGATACGTACGTATAAAAATGAAAGTTCCTTTTCGAGAAAAATAATATTTTATGCGAGTTTATAAACATTTACGGAATAATAAAATAAAAAAAAAAACTGTGAAGTAATAGTAATTTACTAATTATTATTTACCTATTACTAGCAGGCAATCATAATCGTTATTTTCACAAAATTCCACCTTTATGTCGTTTATAATTATTTATTCATTTATTAATCATTATTTTCATGTTGTTGACTTTTGGAATACTTCCAAGTATTTATCAATATGAAACGTTTTTAATGACGTGTTTAATGACCACGTTGAAACTCGCAGCTGACAGCCATGGGATTCTAAAGTGTGAGAATATGTCATTTGCTTCATTCGCCTCTTCGACTACTTTTTTGTTCAAGTTTTAGCAAAAAGCTAAAGTCTGTCGCGTTTGTCCTCCCTGTAGCAATTTTATTTGCACATACATAATATATACGTACACAGTACATAGTGCATAGTATACACTTGCATATTTTTATTTTTAGCTTCACAGTTGTAACGAGGATTTTACATTTTGCTCATTTTATAATCTGTTGACGTTCATTTTATATTTTATGAAGATAATTAAAATAATTAAAATAATGGAACCTAGATGAAAAATTATTTTATCTATTAGATATTATAATTTATTTTTCACATATTAGGTATTTATTCTTTGAATATCCTTCTTTTTATTTATTTATTTTTTTAAATAATTTTATTATTTTTGGGTTATATAATGTGGCAATTAAAAATCATAATACATATAGTGTATACAGTGCCAAGTATAAAAGCTACAAATTTTGAAAATTGTTCTAACATAAATAAAATTTATTCAGATTGCAAGGAGAAGTAAAAAATCTTCGAGGTTGAAAATATTGTAGCAATATAGTGTATGCAAGTATGTTATCCTTGTCTATTTTTAAATTTATTTATAGTTTTAACAAAAATATTCGTATTATTGAGAATGACTGGCATTATTATTAATATTCTTTGCTCTGTTACGTTCCTTGAGTTATTTTCAACCAAGTCGTATTTTTCCATCGCTGAAAACTTTGACAAATCTTTTATAAGTTGTTTTGTAAACTTGGAAAAAAAATCGTTGGAAATAATCGTTTTCGAAGAATTATAAATCCGTTAATCTTGAAATATCAATATCTTTTTTTTTCTATAAGTTGAAAATTGAAACAGAAGATCGCACGTATTCACTGTTCTTGTTAAAAAAAGTTTATTCTAGGAAATTTTGTAGAGTAAAAAATTATATTTCGATTGAAGTAACAAAAAATTCATCTTTAAGGAATTATGTCGTCAAACTTCTTAAAATAAACCTTTCGCAATAAGAATTTCGAAGAACTAGAACCGTGCAACTCTTTCGCTTCAATTTCACGCTACGTTTAAAATGAAAGCGAAATTAAAATATAAAGAAATTCGAGGATTCCAACGGGAGTTGAGGAATATCAATGTTAATAACGTAACAGTAATGATGATAATTGCTCCATGCAGTTATTCTCATGTATGCAACGTATACGTGCATAATTAACCGCAATTGTTGAATAGTGAGCATGGAATAGGAAAACATATGTATTAATAATACGGTTCGTAACAAAGTGCCATGATTAATTCGGTTTCATGAATTTCTGGTCCCAATTACATATCGGGTTAATATAATACAACAGGTACTGATATTAATTAAATCCTACGAACGTAATTAGTGTCAGTAACGGAATATTTAATACAGAGAAAATGAATTTCTTCTTAATTGGGTCTTAATTAGGCATTGAATGTAGACGAATGAAACTCCTTCTTTTTTTTTAATGAATTTCTCTTCTGAAATAGAAAAACTATACAGTACAGTTCGAGTACTTTCTAAAATATGATACTGATCGTTCTTTACAAGTAACTCCTAGAAAGAAATCGTCGATTGAAAAGAAATCGTAATTTACAATAGGGACCCCGATATTATTTCCTCTGTGTAATCACATAAATATGTATAATTTACTATTGGCAGTAATTGCGATCCTTTCTAGGACGATTGACGTCAGAGTGAATGTCCACGATAAAAAAATTTACGATTGTTATTCAAGTGGCAACTTTTAAATTGCCCCCCACGTGAATAGCGAATGGAAAAATTTCGAATATTACCTGTACGTTTGTAATTACTATAATTGGAAATCTTTGATCAATCGTTCTTGATAATTTTTTGTTTCATTTCTCATATTTGCATTTTCCAACCTGAATTCTTTCGCGAATGTTAGATTATCTGTACTTTTAGTGTAATCTTTCCCGAAATCTGTATTAGTATCACGAGCAATTTTTGCTTCGCTAGATCGACGTTTCAAGTTTCATAAATCATTCACAGTTAATTTTGCTACAAAATCTAGAATAGCTTTTAGAATAAAAAAGCATTTGTCATGTTGTGTTCTTCAAGCTTTAAATAATATTTATAAATTATTTATACAATTATTTATATAGAAATTTAATTAATTTTATATAAATAATTGATTATTTATAATAATTGAATATTTATTTATATAAATTATATAAATTATAAATTAATTAATTATAAATTATGTAAATTGATAATTGAATATTTATTTATATAAATTTATTTATTTATGTAAATAATTGAGAAATATTATTGAACAGTTTTCTTTTTGTTATTAGATTTTGAATGTTTCTATGCGCTCGTGAAATTGGCTATTTCGTATGTACATCTTATACTCATACATTTTCTGATTGACTTTAAATTTCACTTATATATAATCGTAGTAATTGCCTCTCGTTAACGAAATTTGAAGATGTTTCAATTTATTTTTATAACACACGTGAAAGTTCGTTCGTTGATAAACATTCGAATATATCTATGAGCCACTGTATCGTCATTCATTTCCATTATGTCATCCTTTTGCTTTTATGTTTTTTTCCCTCTCTACAGTATTCGTGCTGCTATCAGTATTTGCGAGATGTTCAACGTTCTACGTCGTCTCTACGCGTTCCTTTGTCTGCTCGCTCGTTTCTCAAGGGAATTACCTTTCGCTAATCTGCATCTGGCGTGTCACGGTACGATTTTTATTGTGAAAGTCCGTACAATGGAGCCAGCCGCGATCGGTAGAAATTTTCAAACACACACCAACGGAGGATCAATTTGATTGTTGAATGCAGGAGGTATTCTTAGGATACTAGAGTTTGAATAAACGTATATTAATATTCTACGCTAAATACTTAACTCATATACTGCGATATACTAATACTAATCTTGACTCATATACTAATCTTGAGAGTAATTTTCAATCAATAAAACGTGATCTTTGCTGTATATATACATGCAAAGAAACAATCAGTTAACTGTGAAGAACTCTGTAGAAGTACACGTTACATTTATACTTATTGTCAGACTTTACGAATATTTTGGAACATTCAGGGATATTTACATACTGTGTAAAAATACATGAAATATCGAGGATAGAGTAATTGTCACGATAATTGATGAAGAAAAAAGGAATTTCTATATATTTCAAACAACTGTGCAATAACTTCGCGCGCAAGGAATATTTCACTTTCAAGCGCAGCGTATAGAATCTGCTCTCGGATCTGTCTCGATCGTCGATGTACGAACGAATTAAGAGTGGTTTTATAGCCGGTCGAAGAACCGTTCTCCACCGCCCCCGCACTTTCGAGATACGTGCGATATGACTTGCAAGTTCCGTTACGCCGCATATAATCACGCGAGTTCCACTCACCACAGAGTGTTAAAAACGCGTTTTGCGTGAATTCTCGTACAACACATAAGCAAGTGAGTACGTACGTGTGGCTACGTCAATAATTTACAGCGTCTAAGAATCTAGAATCTAGTGACTAAGAATCTAATTGCTGTGCGTTAATAATCTGGGCAAAGGGAAAGAGAGGGGGAAGAGAGAGAGAGAGAGAGAGAGAGAAAGAGAAGAATATTAAATATACTATAAATATATAATATAAAAATATAGTACAAAAATTAACAAATACATAATATAAAAATATAGTACAAATAATATAAACAAATACAAAATATAGTATAAAAATTAACAAATATATAATATAAAAATATAGTACAAAAAATATAAACGAATACAAAATATAGTATAAAAATTAACAAACTAATATATACTATAAATATATAATATAAAAACATAGTATAAAAATTAACAAATACATAATATAAAATATAGTATAAAAATATAAACAAATACAAAATATAGTATAAAAATTAACAAATATATAATATAAAAATATAGTACAAAAATTAACAAATTAATATATTCTATAAATATATAATATAAAAATATAGTATAAAAATTAACAAATATAGTATAAAAAATATAGTATAAAAATTAACAAACATATAATATAAAAATATAGTATAAAAATAATAACAAAGAATAATAATATAATGTATATTAATAATTTTAATGTATATAATATATTTGTATATAATAATATACGAATATTAAATTTCAAAATCACATGCCTAATATTTGGATATAATACGAGTCGCAAATTTTTAACACTGATAGTGTTCACCCGTAATTCAATTTCTTTTGCCTATCACTGTATATGCAAAGATTACTTCGAATAGTTCTTATTCCTTGAATCTGAACGATGAAGAGGGGGATGATATTGACGGAGAAGAACGAAAACGGAGAGCACTGTTTCCAGGAATGCTTTGGATACTGGAAGCTCTGGAAAAGAGATAATTGAAAGCTTAGATGAAAATTAGATCAATTTCCTTTATTTGTTGGCTATGTAATAAGAGAGGGGGTAAAGTTGGAGAAGGGTCTGCGAAAGAAAGAAATTAAGCTTCGTTTTCATGGGACTGTTTGTAAATTTGAATTAGATGTGATTGTACCCTCTATTAGGTTACAAACTCGATGAAAACATACCAATTTACCGTCAGACAATTATACAATTTCCAGAAGTCGTGGAAAATAATGATTTAGATTAAATTTTTAGTAATTGCGATTAATTTTTCGTTTTTCTTTCGTTTTAGCCGAAACGAAGCACTAAAACAGCTAAAAAATGAAAACTTTTAAAGAAGCTTTTCATGAAACATATTAGATACGTCATCACCTGTGTTAAAAATTTATGAAAAACAAAGAAAATTCAACTAAATAAAATTAATACGCTTTAGCAGTATTGTTAATGGTCGAATAATGCTCACTTTTAAGGAAATCTGCATTAGACGTGTAATTTCGTGTAACTGAAAATTATTAAAAATGAAGAAAATTTTAACATCGATTTTTACATCTCTTTGAAATTTACCTAATTGTTTAACAACAAGTCTAACGATAAATCTAATTTAGTAATCAAAATTTTAGTCTCAAAAAGGTAAATATAAAAAACAACGACGACCAGTATACTTGCCCAACTGTAAAATATGATAATTTGATGTATGATAATTCAAACGATCAATTGAAAGTGAAACGTTCGCGTTGAACGAAAACTTCACGTGTTCTTCAACAAATCGTTTTTCCAATGAATGCAATTATCGTTTGCATATAAATGGACGTTTTTTTTCAAGAATGTACACACGTCACGTCAACGATTAGCTCACTGTTTTATCAGCATTGGTATACCTGAGATCATCAATTGACGACTTGTATAAAAATGCTGTTTCTTATTCTTGTATACTTGCTCTCTTGTTTTATACGATTTATACGCAATAGATGGTTGCTAGATATGATTCTTTTTCTTTTTCGAATATCTTGTATTTTCTAGCTTCTAATGTTATCTAATCGTAAAGCGATGATTACGTAAGTGTAAAATAATTTTTACATTATGATACATGATAGACTGTGGATATTTACATATTTTAAAAATTTTAATTGAAAGAACAGAATTTTTTGATGGCTTTGCGTATTTTTCCAAATTTTCGCAAAATTTCCTCCGGATTTCTCACAGGTACATAAAAATTCGAATTATGAATCGTTGAAACATAATGGTGCAAGCGTATATAACTTAATCTTTATATATTTTAGATTGTCTCAATTGTATCATGTTACAATATTTGTATAACTCGGTACTTTCTTCAGTTCCAAATCACTTGAATTATTTATTTCTATGAAATCACGAATTTCAATACGCTTAACACAATAAACGTATTGAAAGGCCTGTCCTGGCGTATTGGAAATTCCAAACTTAGATTACATTATTTCAAAAGGTAAGCACGCAAACGTGAAATTGAAAATGAAAATTAATTTGGAAACAGGCTTGAAATTAAAATACGCATACACTCGAATCACCGATAAACTAGAATTTAGCTTTAAATGTAAATATTAATTTACGGGGCGAAGTCCCACAGTTTGGTTTCGATCATCTAACAGAAGAATAAATGAATATTTGAAACCAGCTTCCACGAAGACGAAGAAGATAGAAGGAGGTATATAATCTTACGAAAGAGGTATATAATTGCCCCCTTGTCGAAGCAGCAATTTGCTTTGAATCCACGGTTACACGTCGAGTGATTTTACGACCGGGATATCGTTGTTTGGAAATCAATTAACCGGCTTGCCGGTGAAAAAAATTTTTCGCAGCCGGTGCGTTTCAACAGTTGCGTGTCTGAGCTGATTACGTAAAGTTCTTCGATTACGCAAAGTCAAAAGTAACACGAGCGCGGCATCGTTGCCTTCGTTGGGGCGTGCAACGCACGCGTTTCTTCGGAATTAACCGAATGCGTGTGAAAACTGTTCGTCTCTTGCACCGCGTTTGCTCCTTTTTCGATTAATCGTGTCGCGGTTTCGTCACGATTTCTTTTCTTTTTTTTTTTTTTTTTTTTTTTGTCCGCTCGAGTGCTACTACTCGGTCTCGCGAGTTGAGGAGCGAATTTTACTTTTTTTCCTTTCTTTTATTAATCACAGTGTAATTGCGATTAACGATAGTGAAACAGTTTGTAGAAGAAATTTTGAGCGAACAACGTTTCGTGAGAAGATTTACTTACACACAGAGTTATTACACACGTTAATATCAGATTAATGTTTCTTTTTTATTTTGTTTTATACATAAACAAGATGATGTTCCTTAGTTGTTTATTATTTCATCAGTGTATTATCAATATTAACGAATTAGAATTTTATGAAATAATTCCACGTCGCAGAGAGAATGTAACATCAAAGCTACGCGTATTGGGAGAAATTCTTTCAATTGAAAAGTTAAAAGGTTTTAACAAAAAGTCGTTAAATCTTGTTACTACATCTGTTAACTGTATCCAGTTAATTTATTAATCGTCAAAATTCATTTTCGCTTTCGAATAGTTTGCTATGAATCCGTCGCGAGCCTTTCTAACATTTAACACGAAACAATTTCTCTCCCGGTAATGATCAAGATAGAAGAAAGAAAAAAAAAAAGAAAAAAGAAGAAGAAGAAACCGGGAGAAACCAAGCTGTGAAATTATTTACGATGAACAAGTCGGGATTTTGTGCATTTTTGATGGCAGCGATGCAGAAATCCCCGGCACTCAGACTTCGCGCCAACATTTCCACATATTTTCATTAAAGTTTCAAGGGAATTCTTTATTTTTCGCCTCGTGTTAATGAACGTCTGCGCGTTGTCTGGTTTTCCCTCTTCGGCGGATTTTCGCAAATAGCTAGCGAGCTTTCGTTACGTACGAAAAGCTGTTGCTAGCTCGGAAGTATCCAGACACTTTGATGAATTTCTAGCGAAAGCAAGCCTCGCCACGGCGCGCAAATTAACGATAAATTTAATATTCCGTGCGACGCGCGTGTCGCGCACCCTTCGTTTAAATATCTTTGACATACAAGAATTATATATATATATATATTTTTTTTTCTTTTCTTTTCTTTTCTTTTTTTTTTGCAGAAGTGGACCGTGAATGAAAGTATTCGAACACGTGTCATTGAAGAATTTATATAATGCGTTATATAAAACATTTTGAAATTTCATTGACATTGCGATATGAAGCGCGACTATCGCGATATAAAATTTATTGACAAAATGAAATGCGACAGTTGTGTCAGTTGCATTGCTTACATAACTGAATAGACGCAATATATTATCTTATAGCAACGAATGCGTTAAATATAATAACAATTATGTAATGGTATCTGTAAATAAATAAATAGATGTAATTATTGTAAAATTTATTATTATAAATAGTAGCGATAATATAAATATAATGATATACATGACAATGTGATAATCAAATATACTTGTGCGCGTATTTTATTAGCAAAAATAATTGTCACTGAGCTAAAGAACCGGCAACTGTATGTTGTCAATTCAGCATTTAAATGACAAGTTTGACTTTTGTTTGAAAAAAAAATGACAGATGACGCGGAAGGATCAGCAAATTTCACCCGCAAAAACCAAGCTCGGACATTGTTCAAATAATGCATTTCAAAAATGACGAACTGAATCGTTTTTTTGATTGTGATGTTTGAAATAACTGCACGTTCATTTATTCGATCATCGAAGATGAATTTTTCTATAAATTTCTGAAATTCCTTCATTGTTTATTTACTAGAACTATTTACTCCTTAATACTAAAATTACCAAAATGATCAAAATGGCCAATCTATAATTTTGTAGATATAAAACAGTGTATTTTTAGAGATTCAAACGATTTTTCTTCGATTCAAGTAAAAGTACTCTATTGTATCGTGAAGTTTCATTATTTCATTACTTGATGGAAATTCCGGTCTTTCATTTGTCGTTAGTTTCAGTATCAATACACAATCGGTAAAATGGAATTTTACCGCGATTTTCGTTCTACCGTTTTTTCCCCTCCGTTCCTTCTTTTTCTCTTCTTTCTCTGTTTCCTTTCTCGAGAATTCGTTGATTGCATAAAACGTCGTGTATTGCACAAGTTGGCTGAAACGTATCGAGCATCTGGTAAACAGGAAGTCGTATCGTTAAGCACATGCAGATCTTATCCGACGATTACTGCTTGGATTCAGCCGTTGTCAGGATATTGCATCGTCAGATTCGATCGTTTCGTGGAACGATGATTGTTCGCTGGCTGTTCTCGCGGATTAGTTCTCTTGTACGTTGAATTGATCGACGCTGTGATTTCCTTCTATTTGCGAATGTTGCGATTTTCAGCTGGCCGTGATCATTGTGTTTTATCATTCGCTATGTTTGCACAGCACCGTGATGGAATCTTTAGTTTAAACTTTAAGATAACACGTACACGGTTTTTTTCGGTTCTATTACTCTGACAGATGGAATTTGAGATATTGTGAATTAAATGAATTTTTATCTTAATTCTGGTAGTAATCTATTTTACCGGAAGTGTGTTTATTTCCATTGGAAATTTAAAAGTGACCGCTGTTTTGGAATTTACTTTGTGTAAATTGAAGGATATTTCGTGTAATAATTTTTTTATGTAATAATGTCGCTGTTGTGAGAACGCGAGCCACGTTATTTACGCGACTGCGATTCACTGCGAAAATAATTATTCCTTTCAATTGTTAATAATTGTTTCACAAGTACGATTTTCACGTAATTAAGAAGAGTACGAAGAGTAGCGTAAGTTCCATTCTCTTTTGTTCGGAGATCTCGAAGCGTTTACGTTTACAAATTGAATTATGCAATTCAGCATCGCAGCGAAGTTTCAATCGATCAAAACGAGCGAATATTTTCAAGATTTGTAAGTTGTAAAATGTGCTTGTAAATAGAAAGTTCATATTAAGATACGTAGATCTTTAATTTTCTCAACTTTCTCAGAAAATTACGTCCATTTTTAAAGTAAACATATTAGTCGCGAGTCTATATGTTAATGAAAAAAAAATTCCAAATACGATAACAAATGTGAATTGAGAAATATAAAATAATTCAATATGACTGAATATTGGGCGTGGCCTCGCAAATAGTCTGTACTTAAGGGTTAAACGAATTTTCTAATAATGAAATTTGACACACGAACCCGCGTTAACTTGACATCCGTAAAATTATTCTCCATTTGTAAGATTACCAGACAGATTCGTAGCTGAGACCAATAACGATCGATAGCATTAAGGAGTGTTCGTCACGCGCATTTCGACCTTAACGATTATTCAAGCTTGCCATCCGTTTCATTGTTAGCGCTGGATTGTCCAATTTCGTTAATTGATATTCAGCCGGCGGGATTAAATCGTTAGTGCTTCGCGAGGATTAATCGAGTGACACAATTGAAAGGACGAAGCAAATTGCATCTCTCGAGGTGTCGACAGATTCGCCGATAGATTAAACGAACTGTTCTGCTCTGGTTTTTCTTCTACCAAACTTTCTATTTTCCTTTTTCCTGTCCCGGATCGAAGAATTATACGTTGATGTTCGTACCCTTCGTGATGGACTAGTGCTTCATCTTTTCCCAGCATGCAAGACGAGTTAATTATAAATATGAATCTACATCAAGTTTTAAGTAACGTCATAGTTTCAACTGAAAAGTTTCAACCTTGCCTTGGATTTCTTAGTAAAGAAAAAATTTGGAAGAAAATGAAGTAGGAGTTTCATTTCGTAGTTTTTAGACTCAACAGGATTTATTATGTAGTCTTTAATAGCTGAAAAAATATCTCGCTGCGCAGGAAGTGAGTTTCCAGCTAGCTTCGAGTATTCTTTCTCGTTGCTCCGTTTCAAGGTTGGGGATACGCGACGTGTACCCAACCTTTCCCATCCGATTAGTAAAATTTTCACGAAGGCAAGGACTTTCTCTCTGAAATCCAATTCAAAGGGACCGCGCGCGCCTCCTTGTTCTTCTCGAGGATGTTTGTCTTTGACAAACCCGTGGCCTTCCCGTTTGCTAGGGCTCAAGTATTCCACGCAGGGACGTCACGTATAGTTTATTTAGAGATTCGGGGCTCATCCATGAACCAGAACGAGGCAAAACGAAATACTGAATTCCTCGAGCGGTGACGAATGAGTAAAACGATCCTGATAGGTACGATCAGATGGATACTAAACTTCAAATACAGTGAAATATATATATATATATATAGTTTTTACGAATATTGTATTTATATATCGTTTTTGTTGTTTTATTGTTATACATTGTACTTGATTTGGTCCGCTCCATAAAAATGTTTCAACAATTGCGATTAAATGTTAGCCATTGTTTCAGGGCAAGTTCAGATTAAATTGAAATGATAATTGGAGAAATGAAATTTCATTATTTTATATGAATACCGAAAAACTATACAGCTTTGTTGGTTTATGAATTATGAAGATATAATTTGTTGGTGAAAATAGTTTTCTGCCATGGTCATTTATTTTATGAAGTATCTTTTGAACCAATGTGAAAGTACATAAGTAAATTTAGCGAAAAATGAATATACAGCGTGAATGGTTATTTTGAACTAGTAAGTGTTGAATGGTCACATTGAATATTGACAATTTTATTAATTTTATTAATATGATTTTATTAATATATATATATATATTTAAATTAATTTTTAAACTTATAAATATAATAATCATAGTAATGAAATATCATTGTTATGTTAATAAAATGTCAAAATGTTACACACAGTATATTCAAAGCATATTTCAATGAATATTCAAGTGCTTTCGTGAACTGATTTTTTTACAGACAAGTGATTCTAAAAAGATATTTAAGAAAAAATTGCGATCTCAAAAAGAAAAAAAGAAATAATAGTATTGCACGCCAATGTTTCTGACTGAAAATTGTGAAGACGAGCGTTTACTTGAAAGTGTAATAAAAATATTAAGTACGCTCTTGAAAACATCGGTGATCAGTAATTTATTCGTCGTCAAGTATTAACGAAACTTCGAGAAATCGAACGTCCGATCGTTTTCATTCCCGAGTCGTAAGATAAATCCGTGCATACGTTACGCAACGTCAATCGGCGAACGCGACCTTCCTTCGGCCAAAGGATATACCTGCGGCTTATGTAACACGCTAATGATATAGAAACGAGCGTTATATCACGCTGAAGTGTTGTCACGAGCGCGTCATTTCCTGCCTGCGGGCGTTCCGCGTAAATTAGAAGAAAACGCGGCATGCTTTGGGCGACGATCGGAAGCGTGTGTAACACGAGTGACGACAAAAAGCGGAAACGATTGTGTCGCATGTGCGACACACAGAGACTTGGCCTGAGGCAGACGTTGTCCCTCGTTAATCGCTAACATTCAAAGCGAACATGGCGCAAAAGCGTGCGAAAAGGTGAAGAAGCCTCGGCAAATTGTTTCAAATTGATATTTTCGAGAATTTCTTCTGAAGTTGCATGTAGTTCGTTGAATTTACTGAAGAATGTAGATTTCAATTGATACTTTAATTCGATGAGAGCTAAATTAAAATATCTTAGCTTGACACTTCCTTATGGAGAGAAAATGAACGAAAAAATGCATATAATGTACAAAAATAATAACTCTCTCTCTCTCTCTCTCTCTCTCTCCCTCGTTCGCCGTAGAGATACGAATGGGGCTGGCAGGTCGTTGTTCCTAGT
>WIUT01005419.1:0-15054 GCA_010645135.1 Tetragonula clypearis | reverse complement strand
TGCCTCGGCTCGGTTCGACGCTTCTCTCTCTCTCTCTCTCTCTCTCTCTCTCTCTCGAAACGATCGTTGAGGGTGGCCGGTACAGAGAAGCGGCAAAGCGCACGACTGACAGAGAAGGAACGGCACCACCAGCACTGGCACGGCGCGCCGAGGGAAAGAGAAACGCTTGCCGTGTGCTGCTGTGGACGAAGAGAAAGAGAGAGAGAGAGGGAGACACAAGGAAGGCGAGCAACGAGGCGCAAGCCCCTCTCGAAAGAGAAAGAAAAGCGGCGAACGGATACCGGCGCAGAGGCCTGTCTGTGCCTCTGCTTCGGAAAGTGACTAATGACTATCCAGCCAGACCTACTCTTCTGCCACCCAACGAGAGAGAGAAACGAGAGGAGAACGCGCGCCGTGGCCGAGCGGTGAACAGACACCGGAGAGAGGTGAGCCGTGGCTGTTATCTCCGCGGCCCTCGACGACGGTCAACCGTGAAAAATGACTATCGCGACGAAGAAATATTTTACGGGCGGCGCGTTCGAACGGCGTCGTTACGCGCCGTGAACAGCACCGCACGTACACACACACACGCGCGCGCACGCGCGCAGACGCCGCACACGGTCGAGAAAAATAAAGGTAAGTGAGACGAAAATAAAGAGAGGAAGAGATCCTACTCTATGTATGTACACATGTATAATTTCTCGTTCGAACGTGCCATTTCGCTATTTTTGAACAACTAAAGCCGAGAGCCACGGTCGTATCCTTCGGGAAATGAACAGCTTTGCAGATATTGGTAAAAAAAAGAAAAAGAAAAAGAAAATTCCAAAATTACTATTATGGGCAAGTAGAAGACCGATAGAAACTACAGTTCGTACTGTTTCGTCGACTGGTGGAAAATTTTCGCGAGAGAACTTCGACAAATTTCGACGGGACAAGTTGCTTTTTTTTTTTTTTTTTACGAAAAGCGACTGGCTGTAGCTGTTGAAAAGCTCTTCGTAGAGTCTGCGAAAAAAATCCCCAAGACGAATGAAACATCAAGTAAAGAGAGATTCAAAATCAAAAGATCTGTTGCAAGTTAATGATCTTTTATGAAACATCGGTGATTGGAACCGTGTTAAAAATCAATATAATTTCCCACAGACTAAAAAGTTTATCATATATATATATATATATATATATATATATACATAATACATTACATTTCTAGAATATTACATTTCGCCCAAAAATTCTTTCCGAACATCAATTTTAAAGATTCGCACGTGGCGTTTGTTTGATCAGACAGAACGCGTATTTATATACGTGGGGCATATACTTTCACGTATGTATATGGTTCGGGAGAGTGCTAAGATCTCGGTCGGTCTGGTAAAGATTCGGAAAGTAGCAGTAGCAGCAGCGAGTAGTAGCATCGAGAGAAGAAGCTAGAGAGCATCGCGAATCGAACGGAAGAGAGGCCGCCTCTCCTCTGATCGATCTCCGCCGCGACTAGCACGCGGAACTGAATCCGGATCGGATGAACGAGGGAACCGGGCAACTTTATGCGCCTGCTCTGCTTCTCTTCCTTCCGTGGGAAGCGGGGCCAATTTCTCTCTCTCTCTCTCTCCTCTCTCTCTCTCTCTCTCTCTCTGCCGCCGCCGCCGCCGCCGGTTGCCTCAGCACACCTCCTCTCGCTCCGTCTCTTTCTCCCTCTCTCGTTACTTCCGCGCCTGGAATCCCACGCTTACGCCGCCACGAACGTCAGAGGCGTAAATCCGAGAGAGCTTCCTGGGCTGCGAAGCGTCGCGGCGTCGTTAATGATAGCTCCGAGCCGCACTCTGCCTTTCTGCCGTCGCGTTCTCTCTCTCTCTCTCTCTCTCTCTTTCTCCCTCTCTCTGTCTCTCTCCGGACTCAGTCGTCGCCTGAGAACGCGCGCGCGTTCGAGATAGACCCAAAGCCTCGGGAAATCGCGGCGTTCGTGTTCGTTCGCTCGTTTGCCTCTCTCTTGACTGGTCGTATGACGGATGCAACCTTTCGATCGTCATTCTGAACAACATCTGAGAGATCGCCTGAACGTTCACCGATACACGCACGACGAGTGGCACGTGAAACGTGTTTGTTACAAGAAATTAGGGATCTCCCCCCCTCCCCATCTTAATTACGTTCTCGATACACGTGTGGACGCGACACGTGGACTAAACGTCAGGGTCTCGACGACTGTTGTACGTCAGAGATTGTTGACTTGACGAAGCCTGTTTTTTGCATAGATGGTCATATTTCTTTCGTTGCAGCGGCATAAATATGTACGACGCGCATGCATTTGTCACTTACGTATAGGAAGTCCCGGCCTCAGTCGAGATCGAGATTTCTTTGTTTCTGGTTCAAGGGAAGATGGGAAACCTTGCGTGTACTTAAGTACACGTGAACACGTGTGACGAAAGTTCACGAGTGTCTTGAAATTACACTGACTGAGATCCCAGATTCGTTTACTGTACACGTGGATCTCGACGATCTCGAGTTGTTGATGGCTTTTCACGTTCGACGACTGTGCATACAGGTGTATTTAAATACACGTGGACACGCGTAACAGAAATACACGAGCACGTTAAAATTATATACTGAGATTCAGATTCGTTTACTACTTTCAACTTTTTCCGATCTTCTGGAATGACATACTACGTTTTCGTGATTCTTTTTCTCGTACAGTCGATCGATAATGACTAACGACGCGAGACAGCGTATTGTAATACACAAAGGCTATAAATCATGATTTGGCACGAAATCGAAATTGAACTATTCTAATGATTAGTATGGTTCACTAGATCTTACATCGAGGAATCAACTGTGGCTTGCTTTAAAGAAATACGTACATAGTTGGGAGCAGCCTCTCTAAAACGTTCTTTTGTATTAAACGCAAATGGTGGTCGTACGTGATATTAAAACCAACACGTAAAAACTAATGGAGACGTTCGGCGTCAATATTCAGTATTTAATTGCAACGATACGTACTTGTTATGCTTCTGTTCCTCAAAGTTGTATGCAGTGTGGTTTCATAGCTAATGGAACCATAGAGATTACGTTACTTCAGAATCTTTTTCTCTGCCATTTTTAAACTATTAATAGAACTGGTCCCAATTTGATGTAAATTGAACTGATATTATTAAACTAAAATCGAAGACTGTCATTCTCAGTTCTACCTAAACCTAACCTAATCATCTTTATATACCATCTCTCCAACTAGCGAATTTCGAAGAAACGAGACAACATTTTTCTGATTGGAGTAGAATGTTTAAGGACCAATCGTATATATAATCGTGCAATGTTCCCGGATCGTGTCTCGTTTCGTATTTAAAAAGAAAAAAGAAACACACACACACACATACACACACACACGAAAACACGATCTTTGTGACGTGGAAAAAGGAAGCAATCGGCGCTCGAGTTACGAAGACAGCAAACGACGTGCATCGTCGCGAATATCCGGGATTTTATAGCGTTCGACTGGCGCTTATCTAACGAAAGAAAGCGACAGAGGGCAACGTCTCTCGTTCAGATTAGAAAAATCGAATCGAAGGTAATTCGAGGACGGGCGTAGAAACTCGAAAGAGGGAATATTTCGCGTCGAGCGTAAATAACTGGTTCGCGCCACTGAGAGGGAGATTTCGAATCGCTCGAATCGAGGTGACTCGATGAATAAGCAAGAAAAGAGGAGGGGAGAAAAAACAGGAGGCAGAACGCGTCATCTGATAGCGTTTATCGAACGCAGTCATCGAACCAATTAACTGGCTCGAATGAACTCGTCTTACTCGCTGCCAAGCGTTATCCAACGGGAGAGTGAACTTGATGAACCGGTTAACCTTTCGCGACTCGAGATACAAAAATCGGGGAAATACTAGCCCGATTCTTTCACCTTACGGCCACAGCACTGACGACGATCGTAATTCGTAACGAAACGTAATTGTTAGAATTATTGGAATAAAGCTTCATTTTTCATATATTTCATTAACGAGTGGTTCAAGTTCAAAATGACGAAAACTTTTAATATATCAAGAACGAATTTAACTTCGTCTTGCGTTGACAAAAATATATAGCAATCAATTTCTGCGTCGTTGAAAGAGAAAGAGCAACAAAATCATTTCAGCGATTGTTAGAGTAATTTCAATCAGCAAGATAATTCTTCACCTGCGTTTCATTTTTTTTCCGCGTTATCGAATCTCGGCGCGTTACGGTCCTCAAACTTTACGATACAGCCTTACACTTGAAACGAGCACGGGTTTCAAACGAGCAGTCGGTGCTCGTTTCATCCTCGGTTAAAAATTTCGCAGGAATCTCCTCCTCCTCCCTGCCGAAGGAAACTCGTCCACTGAAAAACCCCTCGAATCGAAACGCTGGAGCAAATTCTCCGGGAGGAGGAAATATCCACGTATATATACATACGTACATACATACGTATCTATGTACACGAAGGGAAGACGACGCGGAACTAGAGTATTCGCTGGAGGACGATCGAGAGAAGTCTCGATAACAAGAAACGATCTCGGCGAGTGGAAGAAAGCCTCCGGAATCGATTGCAATCGTGGTGGGATGATACCGGAGGCGGTATAGTGGTGTCGGTGCCCGCGGCGCGCGCGATCATCTTGCCGGAAGATCGATCCGTTCCGAGGACGTTCCTGGCATTACCATACGCGTTCCGCGTTCCCCGTTTCGTGCCGTTCCGCCAGACAACTTATTATCGGTTATTTATCACGGCGGCTCGTGACTGAATTTTTTTTTTTTTTTTTCTTTTCTTTCTTTCGTTGGCGAGCCAACGCGACGCGCCTCTTGTACCCTGTTTTTTCACGTGTACGGTACACGTGTTGTAGCAAACGAATTGTCGAAACACGACTTCCGCAAAGTCGCGGGCGTGCTCTTTGCACGTGCGCGTGTATTTTTTTTATATACCGAGATATTAACATATACGAGATTCATTACGTGTGATTATTTATTGATGTTTAAGAACCGGCAGATAATTTTTGAAACGAATGCTGACGTGATACTTGAAATTGTAATAACGAGGAACAACGTGATTCTGGATAACACGCGGTTTAATCAAGCAACACGTTCAACGAGGTTAATCATGCAATCGCCTCTTGCTTTCACGTGTAAAAAAAAGGCAAGATATGATGAATTAACATTTTCTGGCAGTAGACGATTCCTTCTCGTTGTTATGATTATTCGGCGTTTGATAACCACGATCACTGTTAAAATATTTCTTTAACAACATTGTCTGTATCTTGTTGCACGTTAATCAGACAGAATATGTTAACACTGTAATGGCCAGTTACTTTCGTCAGAGATCACTGAGTTTTGCCAGGAATTTGTAACATTTCTGTCGAGAATTTACTTTCAATGTTAATAGATTTGCTTACTTTTATTCAATTTTACGTCAAAAAGTATGACTACTACTAGCATGACTTTTTCACTAGCCACAAATTAATATCGCACGCTATAGTAAATAAGCTCAGGACTCGATATATACTGCATATATGTATTTATTATGTACTATCAGCTGACTGCAGCACCTTCTTCGAATATCAAAAATTCCGCGAGTTTCATTTTCCTTGGGTTTTTGTCACGTTTACCCCGGTTGGCCGGTGGCCCAGATCTCTCTCTCTCTCTCTCTCTCTCTCTCTCTCTCGTGCAACCACACTGGGTTAAGTATACTTGGAAATGTGCGAAAGTCAATACTCGCATCTAAATGATGAGAAATTTAATACACGTACCTGGCACGAATTAATTGGTATGTAAATTAGTGTACGAAAGTATATACAATGGTGTGCCGATGCTTTCCGTGGCCCGTTATATGTATATTCTCTTCTCTGATCCATATATGACCAGATACTTAATCCGACGTGATGTACACGTGGGTTTCTGAAAATATCTACGTGGGTTGCTCATGAACTCGGTAAAACGTAACATTCGTTGACCACAGTGTATGTGAATATCCCTAAGTTTTGTGTTTCTTTTCTAAGAATAATATTATCGATATATACAGATATTAACTGTAGTTCAGAGAAATAATAATGCAAGAAATAATATTCATTGGACAAATTGCAATCTAGTTATCAGGCCAGTCACTTCTCCGCGTGTCTACTGCCGGGTTAATAAACATGACCGATATTGAGAAATAAAATTGACACGTATATTCAGTTTTACAGCGTGCAATTAGAATAATTACAAAGCCTAGAATAATCTATATTCTCCTTAAGGAGCCTATACCCTGTATCATCTTCTCGTCAAGCGTTAAAAAACAAGACGCATCTCTCCCAGAATTCGCCTACAAATAGGGAAAAAAACACTTTCGATTCGTTTCCCCCGTTTACTCGCGTCACTCGTTAATAACACACTTTACGTAGTTAATTACGCTACGCCCGTAATCCAATCAAAGTGACTCACACCGGCAAAAAGACGAGCAGACCGCTGGCCGCCGGACGCTTTTCAGATCAGATCTCAACGAGAGCAACTCGAACGAGTTAAAACTTGAAGCATCGAGAAGCGCAGAGCTCTTCGATGGCTCGAGGTTGGTTTCTTTGCCCCGGCCGAGCAGCGGACACACCGCCGCCGGCCACCAACCGTTCCCTTGCCTATACGTCCGTGTAATTAGACGTAATTAAGCAGCCACCTTATCCGACCGCTTTCCCCTTCCTCCCTCCCTCTCACCCTCAGTGTTCTTTCTTCCGTGCACCCCCGTTCTCTTCGTGCTCTTGCACTGCACGTTTGCTTGCTTGCGCGGCAGCAAGCAGCGTGCTCGCGATCCATTTTCAGCTGGCAAACCGTGGCCCCGAGATTTCTCGCGGTTTTTCCACTTGCCGGCTAGATAAATTCTCCCGGCACGTAACACACCTCCGGCGCGCGAATCCACCGAGGAAATCGTCTGCGGTCGACGGCCGTGAGCGCGCGCGGAGGCGTTTGAGCGCGACAGCTTCCGGGGAACGGTGGTTTCACGGCGAGTTTTCGTGGATCGCGATAGACAGACACGCCTGTTACCCGACTGGTTTTGGATACGCTGGTTTTTCCCTCGTCTGATGACTTTCTTCGACGACGTTTACCCGTTTACGTTTTTCCTTGATTTTATGATATACCTTTCGTCTAATTGCGCCGGGTATATGCGACATCTGCGGTATTTTTTTTTTTTTTTTTTTTTGGAGTAAAACGCATATATTAAAAATATGTAATACACTTTAGCCATCAAGACGACTTCTTTCTGTTTTTCTTTTCTTTTTCTCTGGTCGGCAATGGACTACTTGTACGGTAAGAAATTAACGAAAACTCTTTCTCAGTCTATTGCAATTGGGGAAAGACCGGCTATAGCCTATGACGTTCAGAGATTTTTGTTTGAAAAAAAAATTAGAAGTTTGTTCGAGAAGAAGGTTGTTCATTTTAAGCAAGGAAATTCAAAAGAGACTCTATCTGAAAATCGGAGAATGATTCGATCAGTGTGTACACTGTTGGCATGTTGCAGTTCAGCGGTGATTGTCGTAACGAAAAGGTTCAGCGCACGTTTCTTTTCAAGTGTTCCCGGAGATTGAACTAGGTAGGAAATCCCTGTTGGAACTTTCAGTAGATTTCTCTCCCCTGAGATTTTCGTCGTTTCGTTCGCTAGAACTTTGGGCTTCGTTTCGATGAATTTACACGGCGAAACGATTACAAAGGTGAATCGAAATTTTCGCGCTCCTTTTCTTTCAGTCGAGTCGGAATTTTTCGTCTCGGTGAATCTGTGACTGACGCGATGGCAAAACGAAAACAAGAATGACAAAACAAATGAAATTAGTTGCGCGAAGAATGTCGTTGCGTTTGAAGAACTAAAGAAGAGCTTCAGAAATCGATCGAAGTTCACAGCGAACGAACCGGGGGAAGGGGGGGGGATAGGTGAGGTTTTAAAAACGATGACTATGAGCGAAACCGAACTGAAGCAGTCTGAAGTGTGTTTACACGTGGTCAGAGTATATTCAGTCCGGCGTCGGATAAATGTGCGGACTCAATATGAAGTATTTTTAGCGTGGCTCGCTTTGAACAACTCGTCTCTCTCTCTCTCTCTCGTTGCCGACTCATGATTTCGAGTTACCAATTTTTGCTTCGATTTTATAAACGTTCCTCTTGGATTCAGAAGCGTTCAATCAGGTTCGATAAATTTGATGTCTGAGAGATGTCGAAAAGAGAAGTAACGATAAACGACAACTAGATCATTATTTTTGGCGTCTTCTCTTATAATTTGTTACATCTATCTACTACTAGACAACTATCATGAGACATGCAATGTTGAGTGCATGCAATTCCCCGAAATCGATCGTTATTTGTAAGGGCTAGCGATTTCTCAGTTGTACATCCGAGATATCCAGGTACGTAGTTGAGAGTACGAGATAGTCGAGAATTTTGATACTTTCCAAGGCTGCGTTATCTTCATCCGAGCCAGTCACGTCAGGCACGTCACGCGGCTCTTTTAACGAAAGTCAACACCGCCCGTTAATCTCAAATTACCCCGGTTGCGGTTCCGAGCTGAGGAACAATATGAGACGCGCTCCGCTGGATACGTCGATAGCAGCGGAACTCCTTCGAGGTACGTCGACACTGCCGGAACACCTCTTTCAGTATCAAGATTCTCAACGATCTTCTGGTATTCGAGTATCTCGCGAGATATCTCGATGGTAGTACGCGGTACTTAATTTTTGTTTTCGTCGGTAGAGAGAGATCAGGCACGTGAAAGATGCAAGACACTTGTTCAGTCATCAACTGGTGACGAGTTGCGAATCTACACGGATCATTGCTCATTGTCGGGCATTTTTTCGAAAGAAGGTCGTGCTTCGATCGCACGTGCGTGCATTTATTTACCTCTAGCAATTGCAACTCGGACTACACGCGCGGTTATACAGTCCGTATTTATACCTCGCGGCAGTGCGGCGCGCAGGCCAGAGCCGCCTGTAGCCGGAAGAGGCCACGGCGAGGGTTCCGCGATGGAAACACGATAATCCACGAGGAGAGAGACAGGCCAGATAGAGACTCACCTTGTTGTGCGGCAGCTGTGTGGGCACGTAGAGCGGTGGATCCAATCCGGGGCTCGTCACCGCGTGACGGCCGATAATCCTGTCGGCCGGCTTCGCGTCGTATCCTTCCGGCTGGCCGATGTGAAAGCCCTTGCTCTTCACCCAGAACCGGAACTTACTGTTCTCCGCACTGTTCACTTCCTCGCCCCTCAGTGTCCGCAGTATACGCGCGTACTTTTTGATCGTGATGGTCTTCGTCTTCGCCAAGTCGCCGTACGTCTTGATCACCCACGGTTGATACGCGTTGAACATGCCGTCGCTCTGGAACTTTTTCGGCAGGCCGGCGTTCTCCGGCTGGCCCTTTTGTTGCATCGCGTAACCACCGGCCCCAGTCCCGTTCACACCGGCGGCGGTCATACCGGCGAAAGGCATCGGGACGCCGCCGTTCTTCGAGTCGATCGCGTTGCCGGTGTTCCCGTTGCCGGTGTTCCCGTTGCCGACGTAGCCGGCGGACGAGCTCAAAGAGCCACCGGTCATGTTCGAGATGTCCAGGTACGACACGGACGAACTCTTGCCGAGGTTGGTCGCGTTCCCGACGAACGTCGCCATCGACGACGACATGTACGGGATCGGCGTGGGCATGCTGAGGCTGCCGGTGCAGAGGCCGGCGGTTGGACTCGAGCCCATGCTCAGTCCGGCTACTGACGCGTACGTCGACACGTCGGACATGTTCGACGAGGTCTGCCAATTGTTGGACACCAGCACGCCGCTGTTGGACACAGAGTCCGATGTAGTGGAGACGGACGCGCTGCTGGCCGAGGTCTTGTTGCTCTGCGCGTTCGACCTCGACACGGATCCGCCGCCGCGACTCTTCGACGACGGGCTAGTCTCCGGGGACGTGGAATTGGAGGAAGACGACGAGGTGCTTTTGCTCGCGTTGGTCGACGTGCCGCGCGACTTCTTCACGGGTGGCTCGTCACGGTGCATGGAGTTGAGATTACCGTGCGATGGGCTGTTGTTGTTCTCGGTTCTTGAGCGCTTGCTGCTGCTGCTGCTGCTGCTACCACCGGTGGACGAGCCGCCGCCGGTGGACGCGGATTGGCCGGACGGGGTCGGCGAATTGTTCACGGGTACTCTGCGACGGAGTCCCATTGTCGCGCTGGCCATTATTCCCCGGGTGTATTTAGCGGCGACCGCTGGCCGGTTTCCCTGCTCGCGATCGATTTCACACTGTCACTAGTTCACCGGCCGCGCCGTCGTCGATCACCGAAACCGTCAGCCGCCAGCATTATCGTTCGTACGCGGGGGATACACGCGCCGACAGACGGACGGAGAGACACACAGAGACAGAGGAGCCGCACACACCGTGTGTACACACAAGAGGGCAACGATATAGACAGGGGGGACGCTGCTGTGAGCCGAGAGTGACACACAGAGCGGCGGTGATGGTAGTGGTGACGATGGTCCTGCGTTGACTGTTGTATATATATATATACATATATATATATAAGTATATGTGTGTGTGTGTGTATATATATATCTCGACGTCCACGATGTCCACAGAGAGTGGCGACGGTCCCCGCGCACAGTCGTCGTTGTCGCGCTTCCGGGATGTTGTCGCGGGAAAATCCAGCCGACTGACTACTCGCTGTCCCTCTTTCTCTTTCTCTCTCCCTCTCTCCGTTGCCTAGGGATCTCGCCTCTGCAAAAGAAAAAGAACAACCGGGCACGTGTGACAAGTGGAATTAGCTATGCACGATTAAGCGGCGGAAACGTTTTAACGAGGTCGGCTCGCTAATGGACTGTCGACCAAGTAGGTGGAAACCTAGCGGACGCGCGGCCAAGGTATAATACGCGTCCGCTGGTATTCTCACCTGTGGAAATTGAAGCTATGAATTCCGAAACAGCGGCGCGGTCCATTTTTTTTCTTTTTCTTTTTTTTTTTTTTTTTTTCTTCATACCGCGCGAACTATTTTGGTGTAATTGTATTTTTTTCGGCTCGTCTGTCGCGCATATTTCTTTCAACGGCCACTCGCTCGATGATCTCGAAAAGCGTCGCAGCGTGTTGTTGTTTCTCCCGTAATCGCCGCGACTCCACTTTCGGGTAATTTTGAAAAAAAAAGTCGGCAAACAAGAAGTGAAAGATCGAACGTTACGAATTTATGGCTGTTGAAAAATTACCTGTTACGAAAATTGTCAACTGTAGGTTAAATTAGGCGAAAATGAATTTTTTCGAAATATCGATGGATTGATCGATGGACTTGCGCTGTTTTGGAATTGTGTGATTTCCAACTGGTTCGCCTTTTTATCATACATCTTTCTCTCTCTCTCTCTCTCTCTCTCTCTCACTCTGTCACTCTCCCTCTCTCATACGCGCTTGCTCAACAGAAAAATTCTTCCACGTGAAATATTAACTTTACGACCACGCGCTCGCTACGTAATTGCGACCACAATTGGGAAGATAGATTTTAGCGAAGTTCTTTGCGAGTTCCGCTCCTTCCGGCTTTCTTCTCCCGGCGAGTAATATTGGAAAGCCAAATGGTATCGAGCCGTTTTTGCTCGTCTGCTAGTTCTAAATTTTCCATTAGTTTGGCAATTCCGGTCGAGGCTGACTGACATTTTCGCATGCAATTATTTTCTTCCGTTTGCTGGGGCGTTACAGCTGATGTAACCCTGAGGTAACGCGCGGATTCACGGCGCAATTGTTGTTGCTTCGTGCACAATTGTCTGCCGCGCGCTCGAAAGGGTTAATATTAAAACAAAATTGTATTAATACTAACAAATTGTATTAATATTAAATCGAGTTTGTCGTTATTTTTTCAAGGGAAAATTCAACGGCGTATCTGTCGTTTGCTGATTGTGTCAAAATAATTCAAGACTGCTGCACGATGCGCGAAAGTCATTTGCGAGATAATTTTTGAAATGTTTATTTAAAGTAGCGAGTTATCTGCCTTTTCAAATTGCGTATTACGCTTAAACGCGTTTTAGTTGTGCCAGAAAGTGCGAAATAATTCCGAGCTATGTTTAAACAACACGTATCGGAAAGAACAAATTCCAAATTAATATTTTCAATATGTTGTACAGTCTCGGATTGTACGCACCATAGATCTCTCTGTGCGATTTCATATCGCTGTATCGTCGTTTCGAATGCCGAGCATCGTTATAATATCGTTAAATTTTTAACCAACGACGAGACTGGTAATAATTTTCTAAGGAAACACTTGTTTTTAACAAACTCGGGCAGCTTCGAGGGCTTGTCAGCACGTCAGAATTCTTATCCCGTTCGAGAAGACTGTCAAAGGACTGGTGTCTGTCAGGATTAGCCTCGATGATGTGCGAAGGAAAGCTTTATGAGCGCGAGCCACGTTTCTGTCTATCATCGTAACGCACACGCCGTGTGCCTCTCTAACAGTGTTTTCTAACGACAGTAAAAGTTTCTTATGCCACGATAATGTCCCTTTTTCTTGACTTGCTTGCAAGTATCGTGGACTGGCGAAAGTACAAAACTTTTCGATTCTCCACAAAATTTTAACCTTCAAAATCATTAACTAACTCTGTCGCTGTTCTTTTTCTTTTTTTTTTTTTTTTTTTTTTTTTTTTAATAAAGAAGCCCGATCCCTGCTTCTCAAGATTAAAGTAAACTGTCGTTTAAGTAAAAATGTTATTAAAATACGATAAATTTCGAAACTCGCCATTTTCAAAGCATTCAACTCTCCTCTTCGATCGTACCACCGCCCGTACATCAAATTCTGATCCATCCCGCTTCTTCGAACGTATAAAATAATGATTAAAAAAAACTTCCAGCTCTGCGGATCGTAAAAACGAACCTGCACACAGATCGCGCGCAAAGTGACCCATTTCGCGGGTACACACGATTCCCAAGGATATCCGACCCCCGAAAATAAAACGAGAAGTGAAATGAATTTCCTTTTTCTCTTTTTTCAAGCGACTCTCGACGCTCGACGAAAAATCGATATATAGAAAGCGACGCTTCGTCGTCGGGCGTTGGGTGTAATGACGAGCCACGGACGTGTTTCCGTCACGCGAGACAAAATGCGAGAAGCGGGCGGGGAAGAAGAGTTGTCGCAGGTTTGTCGCACGTCCGCGACCGCGAGAAGCTACAAATTCGCACGTCAGGCGCGGGGACACCCATTTGAATTCGTGCATGCCCGCCGCTAATGGATTTTCGTAAGACAGGTGTTAAGAACGGCGGCACGACGTAAATGGTATGCAATTAGACACGAGCGCGACTCGGACGGCGCGCGGCGAATTAGGAAACCGGTTATTTAACCAGCCGGCCGACTGACTTGCTCGCTTGCTTCGCGTCGCGTGTCGTCGGCCGCGAACGCTTTGACGAAACTAGCTCCGATCTCTTCAGACATCTCGCAGACGAAAGATTTATTTTCATTTCTGAAATTTCTCGACGCGAGAGTTCTTCTCCCTCTCCTCGTTCCAAGTGAAAACGATATTCGCGTCGTCCGCGGAGAAGAAATTGCCATTCGTGAGTTTCGTCACGCGACCGGTTCTCGGTTGCTTTCGGGAGTCCTGACTGGAACAATGGAATTGCTCGACTCGGATGTGGGATGTGGGATGTGAAATGTGGAATATAGGATATGAAATGTATGACAACGGGACGTGGGATTAATGAACGTGTGAAGTATGAGATGTAAAATATATAAGAATGTGGAATATGAAATATAATGCGTGTAAAATATATATAAAATGAAGAATGTGGGGCATATAACACGGCATAGGAATACAGAATGTAAAATATGAGATATAAAATAACGAGGTAAGGAACATGGAATAAGGATGAAGAATATGGGATATGTAACGCGATATAGGAATGTGAGATGTGGGACGTAGAATAATGAGGTAAGGAATGTAGAATGTGGGATGTGTAACACAATATAGGAATGTGAGATGTGAGACGTAGAATAATAAGGCAAGGAGGATGTAAAATAGGATATGAAATATGAATCGTGGAATGTGAGACACAGAATGTAGAATAATAAAGATGTAGATAACCTGTGAAATACAGATTATAGAAGTACGAAATATGAGAATTTGGATACATAGAATTTAATTAAACGTGGCGAGTACGTATGAATATAAGATACAGGACAAGACCTTGATGTGAAAAAATATTTCTCGTTTTTGAATCGTTCTCTGCACACCGAAAAAAAAAATCCAGTCGAGTCTAGATTTATGAAATTCGAGTGAACACCAATTCGGAGTGAATTTTTAGAGTGGATTGATTCGAAGGAACCCAGGATCACGCAGAGCGTGTCCCGTTAATTATCGCGAGTCACGCTCTCGCTGCCACGAGGCATTGGAAAACGAGGAAGGCGACGGAAAAGCGTTCACGAAAATGGAGAGGCGAACTTTTAACATCCCCTCGTCGCGTTCACCCCCACACGCCGTTACGCCCCATGATCCCGGCCCTGTCTCAGATCGAGATAACCCCCCGCGTCGGCTGTTATGATCGAGACGAGACACCCTCTCTCTCTTCGATCGGCGAATGGAACCATCGAACACGCGTTGCGAGCGAAATTTTTCTAGCTTCCGTTTAATGGCGTTTCTCTCGGAGACGAGATACGGAAGAACGAGAAGTTTCGGAATTTTTAGTTACATTCGCGTTTTTTATGCCTGGAATTTTTATACGGGTAATTCACGTCCAATGCACGTAATATGCAAAAGTAAGTAGAATATTTGAAATATAATTTGTATGTTGTATGATATTTAGTAGATGAAATAGATTTATTATTTAAATCCTTTCTTTTCCATTCTTTTCGTAAAAATATGAATTTATATAAATATTAACGTTTATGGTGTATGAGAGATTAATATTTTAATTTGGGACAATATCCTAATCTTTCGATATTACGTTTAATATCTTCAACATTACTTTTAATAACTGTATTCAGGAATACAGTCTGATATAACAGCTGTTTTGTGTTTCGTGTTCAGTAACTCTTAAAAATCTTTTACGCTAGTAGATGGAGACCATTATTTATTTTATGTGAAGATCTTCTAATCTTTTCGAATTGAAAAAAAAAAAAAAAATATTAATCTCTCA
>WIUT01005418.1:0-15054 GCA_010645135.1 Tetragonula clypearis | reverse complement strand
TATTCTTTTTAGTAATTCATTTTTTAATATAATACAATATATATATATATCTGTGTGTGTGTGTGTGTGTGTGTGTGTAATTTTAATACAACATACAAGATGATTTAATTTAATTTAGTTGTTTTCTCCTTTCATACGAATTTCTCAATTCTTCGATAGACAAGGTCTTATTGTTAAAAGAATCGAAATTGTATTCTAAAAATAGAACACGCGTATTTTTGTTATTACTAGGCTATTTTTAATACATCAGTAGAAAATTTTCAAGTACGAAGCTATAACAAATATTGCATAAAATACCGAGAATAAATATTGCTTGCTGCAATATTCGCTACGTGCATTCCATTCTTCTCATTACATTTTCAAAAATATGAACTTGTATTAAAATTCGTGCTATGCTTATTACATATTTTCTACATTATTATTACATAATCGAGATGGTCGTATCTGAAAATCAATAATCTGTGTCTTTAAACAAGAAGAAAAGCGCAGATCTACAAGTTCCGATTTAACATTGAATGTTAACATGACGCAGTTTTTTAGGAGGTTGAACGTTCTCACGTCTCATGTTACGAAATATTAAAATTTACTAGAAGAGAAGGGAATTACACCGTTGACTTTATTTCTATTTTATGATCGAGGTAACTTGACTTTTATTCAAATTAGGATTTATTACGTTTACTACGCAGCAATTGTTGGCAGTTTTAATCTGACGGAAGAAATAAAATACGCTATACGCAACGAAAAAGAATTATTCCATTAGTGAATATGGAAGCACGCGTATGAATCGGGGATAATGGCAGTCGTGTGCCTGTAATTGCCAGTCAGTTACTTACTGCCTGTAATTAGCTAACATCAATTAAATCGTTACCTTGTTGCATAAGCAACGAGGTACAAAGAACTG
Organism: Tetragonula clypearis; assembly: GCA_010645135.1. Taxonomy (NCBI): domain Eukaryota; kingdom Metazoa; phylum Arthropoda; class Insecta; order Hymenoptera; family Apidae; genus Tetragonula; species Tetragonula clypearis. The sequence goes on along the minus strand of WIUT01005418.1, from coordinate 14,153 downwards.
TCGCCCGAGTCGATCGATTTAATAACGAGAACGTGTTCGACTATTGGAACCAAGAACCAGTTTAAAAAATCCGTCATTCCAGTTGCAATTCTTATGTCTATCGCCTGTCAATTTTATCAGATGATTACGCAGGTACCCGATACGAAATTTACATTTTTTTTTACATAGAATAGGAAATACGTTTAAGATCACACGATTTCTGGTATTATATACCTGCCCTATAAAATCCGCTTTGGAAAAAATGAACGTCAACTGCCTGGCGTGCGATCAACAATAACGCAATATTACATTTGCAATGTAAATTCTTAAAGGCTGTTGTAAGAAATTTCGCAGCACGAAACTTGCTCGAACTGCGAAATATCAGATTGAAGAAAGTTTCGTATTGGCTTCCAGGCCGACAAGAAAAATTCGAACGTTATTGCAAGCCGTGGCATATATGTATACACCTCGAACAACAATGTGATATTACCACTAGATCTTTTAACAGATAATTTTAATGCACAAACACATAGCATGTTTCACTTCGATGAAAAATTCAACAAGTACCATTTTTATTGAATTCAGACGCTATTATCACAAATCACAATCGGTATTAGAATATCTTCTGAGCAACAGAATAACAGAGACCATAGTATTTCAACCCTGTATTAGATTAGAAAACGCAGAGTGCAACTTTTCAGATGAGAATTCGATATATTTACCGTAAAATGAAATCTTTCGTGTAATGAATCGTCAGATGAATAATCCTCGACCCTTGTATCTTCTCGATATTTGATATCGAATATCAAGCAAATATCACTGTCGTGTATTTTGAGATACGCAGTTTCTCCCCCTTCCCAATCATCAAAAGAAGACGTTGCAACACAAATTGAAGATGAAGTACACCCACGTACGTTGCCATTTTCGCTCCACCGTATCGAGATCCAGCAACCACGAGCGTTTCCGGCACGACATCTCGGTCGTGATGTTGGCTTTTTCAAGGTTCGTTTGGTCGAACGACCCGCGACATTAAGCGGGACAAGGAACCATGAACCCACGCGTTCGCGTATCAAACGGCGACGTTTCGCGGCAGAAGCTGATCGTTTTCTCGAGCGGAAGCGCTAGGTCGATAGATACGGGGCGGGAGCAGCTCTTCAAGAAGAGCAGAAGGACCCTCCGCCTTCGCTTCTTGCTCCTCCATGACGCGGAAGATAACGAAAGGTTGTTTACGAGCCACTGTGTGCCACCCACGGAGATAAGAACGATCACGGCTAAACGTTTCTATCGAAATCGGCTGCGATATTGCGCGCCCACGCGTATGCACCATCGCAGCCGGAAGCTGCTCGATAAAGTTACACCGCGGTGAACGACAGCTTGCAACACTTTCTAGAGCGTCATTTATAGAATGTATACGTGCGAATTTGTATTTGCGAGGGTGGCTCGAACGGGGTGCTCTTCTTTTCGAAACGTTTGATCAGTTTGACCAACGTGGATTTTTCCCTCCGTTTCGAACAAATCCAATTGATACAAAACTAAACTAATCGAATTTGATGATCGTTTGTTGCAATCGAGTTAATTTATTGGCTTAAGCAACATGAATTTTCTTCCCTGTCTTGAACTGTGTAACGCAGTCCAATTTTGATCGTTTGTTGTGATTAAGTTGATTCATTTCTTACACTTTGTTCCTCGTATCGAACTCAGCTTGCTGATTTTGCGCGTCTGCTAACTTTTATTTCATTCCTTTGGTTTGTAATTTTCTTTTTCTTTTTCTCTAATTATTTTCGTGTCTAGTTGTTACTGATTTCACTTTTTTTCTTTTTCTTTTTAAAGAAATTGATACATGATGATTTGGGTTTATTGAGTAATCTCTTCTGTTAATTTACTAATAATTTGTAATAATCATTTTTCTGTGTGATTGCAACAGTGAATGATTTTTTTCTCCAATGAAATTATTACAGCACCGGAAATGTAGTCACGTAGTTGAAATAAATACGTGTTAAAAATCTTCCTGATAAGGCTTCCCTGCGAAAATAATCGCGACCAAAGTAACCGCAACGATCCCCCAGGAAACATTTTACGACTCTTAAGGGTGTCGTAACTCAGAGGATGGAAATCCGTTGTTAGTGAGATTATACTACTCGGTAAGAAGACGTGAAAAATGTTTAACTACCATAGGTATCAAAGTTAATATTTTTGTAACAAAGTGTAATGTTGTGTCTTGCTGCGGAAGTATTATTTTCCAAAGATTTTTCACGAATCAAATGTGTCTGAAGTCGAATGTACACAAGAAGTTATGTACGCAAGTAAGAACGAACAACTGTCAACTTATCAAGTTAAAAAAGTAACTGTTCAGATATAAATAACATAATATTTAATAATAATATTTGTTTAACATTTTCTTGAACCAGAAGTATAGAAATTAAAATCGCTCCAAACATTATTCCGTTCGTACCGTTCCGTGATACACAGTTCTGTACAGTAACGTAACACCTAATTGTGATCTTAATTACAATTAATTCGCGTTGGAAAATTCCTAAATGATTAATACACCCCCCCCCCCCCAGTAATATTTCACAATAATTAATGCAATAAAGTAGATGACGCGAGACAGGAATGTAATTTCCCGTTTTGGTCCGCAGAAACAAACAAGATAATTCCCAAGTACAGCATCGCAACTACTTCCTTCCTTCAAATCTATTTACATCCGTGAGATTCGTAGCTTCTAATTGGATTCTCAAACGGTACTCCTGATTTCCCGCCAGCCACGAACGATTTAATATCCCCCGCCCGGTGGTCCCGCGTCGGCGAATCGAACTTTTAATGACGGAAATACGTAATATTTCATGAAACTTTGAGGCGGTGTATCGCATCTTATTTTCCTGGAATTTCGTTCAACTTCTTACTTGGTTAACGAGTTGCCCGGAAACTTTCTTCAGGTAACAAGATCCCCACGAAACCGAGACCCTGGCGACATATACTATGGAACATGAAAAAAAAAGAAAAAGATAAGTTTTAAAAAATAGGGACGAAAGAGTAGAGAAAATAAAGAATTTCTTTGAAAAAAAAGAAATCGGGGAAGTTTATCAACATGTTGATCAACAGTCAGGTTGCTGGATTTACAAACACTATACTATACAATACTATATTTATTTGTCTTATAAAACCCATCATGTTGAATTTTCAAAAATATTGTACACGCCAACGAAGACAGAAAATTTTTATCGATTTCAATCTTGAATCTCTAGTTGCTTCTTTGATAATTGGATTTTTGATATTCGTTTAACGCATTTCGTTTACGCAATCTCCTTTTCTTTGTCGTTGTAATGTCAGAAAATTGAGAAAATATTAGATCAATGCATATTTCATTAATTTTCGATCGAAACATGATTTTTCCACTTGAGGTCGATCGAGCATCAGTCTTTTCTTACGCTTTAATCTTTTTAATTGTTTCTTTTCATAAAATTCATAGATTCTACTATAAATATATACTTCTGATAATAATTTATATTCATAGAGTATTGGAATTTTATATAGTAATTTTTTTTTTACATGAAAAATGGACATATCTGTCGCTGTTAAATGTAGCCAAAAATTGTGCAAGAATCAGCATATAGCAAAATATGAAAACGAAATATGAAAAATAATACTAATTTCTTTACTCGGAGTATTTCAATACATTCTATGTAGAAAATAAACATACTGTATAACGATGAAGAATTGTCGGCAATTTAAATTGTTATAACTATTTGAAAAAAATTATTTCGACAGTGCTGAATTCGTTTTCTCCAAAGAAAATTTCACATTATACGATGTTAGAATTTTTAAAATTTTCAACACAATTGTAAAAACGATTCACGAAAATCGAAATCTCCTTTTAAAACCTACTTTACGATTTTTCTTTATCATTTCATTCTTTCAATTTCGAACATTAGGGTTCGAAACGAGGAAACATTAAGATTTTCATGAAATTTTGCTCAACGTTCAATAAAATTTGTGAAAATGACAGCATAAACGCTTTAAAATATGATCAAGAGTCGATGGTTCCATGATTTTCTTTTGACGTTGCCGACAATTTTCCATCGTTATTGTCTCTTTTTGCCAATATCAATCGTCGCGTACTGAAAAACCAGAAAAAAACATACACGCGCCATAATTAATACATAGCGAGATATGCGAACCGGTATGCGAAAACACAAGCGCGATAAAACTGTGCAACGAAACTTTTGACCGATGCGGTGCATGCCAAAAAAATTAAAAAAAGAAAAAAAAAGATCCATTTTTGACACACGTATTCCATTAATTCTCGATCGAGTCGTAATTCCCGCCGGAGATCGATCGAACGTCGAGCTTTTGATAGCGAGGACACGCTGGAAATCGGCTTTATTGAAAATTGCCCTCGCGCCCTCTTCCGCTATATATTTCATGCTTCTTTCGTCCGGCCTGAACGTAGGACCTTCCCAGGATTAAGTTGATAATCCGACGGATGTATGGAGGATACAAGAAAGAGAGAGAGAGAGAGAGAGAGAGAGAAAAGGAATAAATCGAACCGCGTCTTTGCTACACTTTTATCCTTGTGATTCATCGAGATTTATTAAACGAGCCGGTTCTCCAACTCGATACACTTTTTTCCTTCCCAGTCGACTCAAGGTCTCCTCCGAGGGATAATTTATTTTATTGCGCGATCAAAGCAACCGGAAGTAACGAACTCGCGAAACTCGGGAGGGACAAAGACCGACGGCAACGAATTCTTTTCTCTTTAATTCCATTACCCGGGGAAATTACACGGATTCTCGTTCGACGATCTTCTTCTTTGCGACGATCGCTTGAAGAAAGTCGCTTGTTAATTTTAGGGACAGGTAGGAACTGAGTTTCGAAGGAATTTTATTATCAAAAAGTCTTTTCATCGTTAATGTCCAGGCCAATGTGTGTGTGTGTGTGTGTGTGTGTGTGTATGTGTTTCATGGGTGGGTCAGGTGTTACATCGGCGAAGATGAATGTTTTAAAACATCACGAACTTTGGTGAGATATTGATCTTTTGCTGATACGATTATTAATTAATTGCCTTCTCTTTCGTTTGTAATCCTAGAAGCATGAAAAGTTTGAGAAAGATTTAAAATGTCTCGATACGCACGTTGCATTCTGCTGGTTTTCTATGGTAGTATTGAATCAATCAAGATATTTAAGTCGAAAAGCAAAAAATTATATTAATTGAGGTATTCATAATGAATATAACGAAATATTTCGCGAGAGGCACAATTAATTAACAATGAAAAAAAGAAAAAACGTTCCACTTGAAAAAGTTACAATTCAGCTTCTCGCTTATTTCAAATCATCGAAAACATACGAAACGAAGGCGAATAAATAATAAACTGCGATGAAAGATCGATTTAAAATTGGACGGGGAGGAAACTTCGCCTTATAAAGCTTATTAAAAGAAAACCATTCCCAAGTTGCGAGAGAGCGGGCCAGGAAATATCGGTAAGAGCCCCATGCGAGGCTAAAAAAGGATGGAATATTCGTTTCATAATTCACGAGATTCGAAATGGCTAAACTTTGACGCCGTTTTAAATATTTATTGAAATTCGCGTTTATACCGTGGGAGGATCGAGCGTTTAACCGCTGCTGGAACGTCAGCGTTCCATCAACTAAGAATTGCTCGCTCCACCTATTCCCTTCCCGAGGAGGAACTTGCTGCAGAGGAGGCAGCCTACCGTTTAAAACAAGCTGCAGCAACAACGAGGCAAGAAATTGAAAGCAAGAGAGAAAGAAGATCCTAAGGAAGACAGAGGCGTGCGGAAGAAGAAAATACAAAAAAGCGAGGAACAGACAGATGATTAGATAGAAAGTAAAAGGAAAAGAGAGAGAGAGAGAGAGAGAGAGAGGGGACGAATAAATAGGGGGAAGGGAAAAATTTTAGAGTGAAAGAAGAGAAGAAAGGAAGACGAAGAAATGGAAGAGAGAAAGCAAATCTAAAGAGAAGATGGAAAAGAGCGACGAGGAAGTAGAAAAATCGAAAGAAAATCTAGAGGATAGGGGAAGAGAGAAGAAGGATAGGTTTATTCCGATCGAGAATTTTTTTCCATCGTGCCGTAAGAAGAACGGACGAATGTAAAAAGAGAAAGAGAAAGAGAGAGAGAGAGAGACAGACAGACAGACAGAGTCGGAATGCGCGAGTGTAGAAGCACGACTTCCAAGATGAGAAAAGGTCCTCGCTCCTCACCCCGAGGGAGGATCTCGTTACTCCCGTTCTCGAGGCTCTTCGAGAGATTACTCGGCTAATCCCGGCGTGGACGACGACAGGAGGGAAGGAAAGCGGAGAGGGCAACGAGGACATTGTAGATGAGATCGAACGACACCGTTAATGCCATTTTTATCGTCTCCCGGAGTCATCGGAATTTATTAAAATCTCTCTCTTTCTCTGTAACTTTCTTGGACCTCGCGGATCGAGTACCCTCGTATTCTGCGAAATAAAACAGTTCTCTATCTCTCTTTCTCTCTTTCTTTCGAGCGATCAAGAGCGTAACTTCCGGTTTTGTAAACGCTCCGGTTTTATAATGCAGTTATATTCCGCAGCGTCGCATGAATATTTTAGCGAGCTGTGATAACACTGTTGCCTCTGTGCGTATGTGTGTGTGTGTGTGTGTGTGTGTGTGTGTGTGTACGCGAGGTGGCGGCAGTGTTTCTTTATTTAATTTTTACGGTACCGCTGGGTTTTTAGTCGGATTTCCATGCATCAAGCGCGCACGGGAATTTTTCACGAACGGCGCGAGTGCTCTCGTGCTTGGTAGTTTAAGAAAGCAGTCCCGCCGATCGTCGAATAATGCATGTCGAGTTTCCTCGCGGTTTGTTTCCTCCCGCCAATCGATTACGTTGGACACCAATGTAACGCCATTTCTTCGGCGAAACTTTTTATACTGTTTTCATACGCTCGAAACTCGAGGAATTTTAGTAATAATTTCCCGTGCTCTGGTAACGAGTATTTCTTCTTTAATCTATACGGTCGCAAATTTGAAAAGTTGAACCGTAGCTGGTATTTATTGGATTCTTCAAGAAAGAAATTTATATTCTGCTATTTCATCAATTAATTATACATAACTAACAATCGCGTATTCATTAATTCAATAAGTATCGTAGCTGGTATTTGTTGGATCCTTCAAGAAAGGTAGAACATTCTGTTATTTTATCGATTGATTATACATAGCTAACAATCGCATATTTCCTCGCACGATATTGAAATTCGTTGCTTGCAAACCTATTCAACCTATCAAATCTCTTTTACCTTTTAAGTAGTTCTCCTATATTTTTCTACAGTACTAAAACAATGAACGGTCAATTTACTGATTATAATTCAAATGACACACGCGGTACATGTATTCGCGGCATCTCTCAACAGACGTCGAAATTAATTTTAATCGAAAATACTCGAACGTGTCTCTTGTAATTCTCAAAGTCGGCCATTCGAACGCGTTTTGTCGATAGAAATGGAAATCTCCAGATGTAGCCTCAGTGGCGAACTATGTGGCTGCAGTTCAAAAACCTCTTCGTTTCGCATTAATAGCATGTTCCGTTCTCCGGGATACCGTCGTTTAAATCAAAGCGGTAATTTCGAATAGTTTACCCATCTCCTTGTCACTGGCGTGCCTCGGACCTCTCATTTATACGCCCACTGACCTACCGCAATGCCCGATGCTGGTCAGCAAAGAACGCTGAGCGAGGTCACCGTCTTTTTACTACTACTACTACTACTGCTACTATTACTGCTACTACCACCACGTGCGACGTGCGTATTTTTCCCCGGGAGAAAAGAAAAAAACTGGGTCGCCCCAGTTTCAGGAATTTCGACTGTCCGTTCAACGTCCAGCGGGATCGAAACAAGTCCACTTCGAGACGTCATAACTTCAGAACAGAAAAAGGACAAGTTCGTTTTGTATTTCTAGCTTCGCACAGCCAGGCGGACAAAGGGAAATTTGAAATCGATGTTTCACGGATTTTCGTCGGACGATTTCTTTCGTTCGAGGATACACAAATTATATTACGCATTTATTTACTTTGTATAATTCAATTCTGTGAAGTTGCCGGATCTTCTCCCGCGATTGTATTTATTCTCGTAGATATTTCTGTTTATTCACTTATTTCTTTTACTAAAGAAGTGAAATTGAAGCAGAGGACTCGGTCGGTGCGCCTTTTTCTTGTGCGTATGTAAATCTAGCGTTTCTGTTTTTCAAAGACAAAGTCTCCCTCGAGAGTCCGAAAATCCTGGATTTTGGGAGCACAGAGGGGTGTCGGAAGTCTGCCAAGTGGAAAGTAACACGTAACATCAGCTAACGTAACGTAATTACCATAAAATCGGCGGATCTTCTAGGCTTGAGTATCCGTGAATCGCGATAATTACGCGATATTCCGGCAGATTGGTGTGTCGCTTAGCACGGTTTTGCCCCATTGGGGCTCATTTGCCGCGCCATCTCGCGCTTCCCTAAATCGGCCGTTCGATTTCATCGTAATTTCCAGCAGCCGAACGTAAGTATCGTGTAATTAACGTGGCCTGCTTCGCTACTAATTAAGCCGCTTCCACGGGGTATTGAATAATTTGGACGTGTACCGTCGTGCGCCCCGTCTCGTCACCTTTAATTAATGCAACTCTTCGAGAAAATCCTGCACTCTCTCTCCCGTTCGGGTCAGATAATTGCTTGATAATCGGATCAACGTCGACGTTTGATCACTGACGAGAGGCACATCCATAGAGCCTAACATCACGCAGGATCCCGCGATCTGTAATCTCGAAATATCGATCTCTCGGAGAAAGAGGGAATTTCCACAGATTTTCCCTATCGTTCTGTGATTTAAATCGCAGTCGGCTTCAGAACTGCGTGATCGACCTAATTACCGAAGTTGTTGCACTTGTTAAACGTCGGAAATACACGTATCATTTTTATTTCGTTGCGACGATGTGCTGAAGAGTTCTGGAAACTCTGGTAATTTCAGTGTTTTCAATTGTGAAAGGTCTTAATGAGGAGAGGACACGGACGAGGAAGTTTTATCGAAGTGATTCTTAGTAACACTGGAATTTAGTGAAAGAGAATGATCAAATTTATAATATAGCAAAGATATGGATATTTGTAAAATTTAGGTACGTAAAATAACATCTGTTTTTATGTTATTTTATGAGATAATTCTTTCTTAAAGTCTCGGTATCATTGGTGATTTAGTCGATAAGCGTAGAAAACGTATCGAGAGAACTGTAAAAATAAAAATTAATGGAAAATGGGTTTGGAATTTTTAAAAATTATTATTACGCGACATGTCACGTTGATCCTCGCAGATGTTATCGTAAATTAATTGTCAAAAATTCTGTTCTACTTGCAACTATACTTCAATATACTCCGTGTACATCCTCGAAGATATCATCGAACGTGACGAAGAGAAAATTCGATGTGACGAGTAAATTTTAACTTGATTTGTGAATGATTGCAATTAGTTATGTCTTTCGACTGTGTCTGGTGGTAATTTCAGTTGACTCGAATATCGTGTTAATAACCACATCGTCTGCGTTGTCGATATTACACAAGCGCAGCTTTGTGTCGAGAATGCAATTACGTACTGCATTCTAAAACTTTATTAATTACATTGTATTCATCGGGAAAGCTGGCCAACGCATTTTTCCAGCAGCGGGATAATCACCCGATATAATTAACCCCGGTGAATTTAATATTAATTATCTCGAATTGCCCTTGCCGCCCGTTCAACCTATGCTATTTATCCTAATATAAATTCTGTGCCGTTAACGAATAAGAGTTTTCTTTGTAATGAGCTTTCCCGCCGACCTAATTTGTACATATAATTTCAAAAATTACGCCCGCCCTGAGATAAGATGATAAAATACGAGTTTTACGTTTAATACCGCGAGGTATCTTTTTTCGCTGAAATTACTGGTTGTTATTTGTACAGCGTATCTCTTAATATTCAGAAAAGCAAAAGACGCATTTCTCTCGTTCTTCGTGCCGTTTAATTAAAAGTACCGCGAAGAATATTTTTTTGTCGCCATTTTTAAAATCTTTTTTTTTTCTTTTGTCAATAATCATTAAGGAACTCCCGTAAAAATTGAATAGAACATTAACGAGATTTTACAAGTTATCAATGAACTTTCTTGTATGCTTGCGGTACAGAAATTTTATGAGTCGATTGAGTAAAACGAATGGTTGAATTTAAAACACCTTATATACATAAAATGAATATTAAACTCTGTTTGTAGCATTAACAATAAATTCTGTTTACCCAAAGTTTCAGCGCTATATTTCTACTTTTATTCTCTGAAAGGTACGCGGATCGCATACTTTCTTTTGTCATAATTAATTCTCTTGATTTCAATGAGTCAGACAAAAATTTCAAAGTAACGCTGTTCGAAATAATGCAAAGCAGAACTGTACTCAGCTGGAAATCCCAGTGATACATTTGCATTTTTCCACGAACAATGCGTGGACATCGTAATCGTTTAAACGCGCGAGTATCATTTCAGTTCCTATTCCGGAATTATTCACTGTCCAGGTATCTAGATGAAAAACACTTCAAATACATTTCATCAAATGATTAAATGATCAGGTAATTAATTCAAATTATCAGGTACCAAAGGACCTAAATATAACTCTATGCGTAAAGATCTGACACTTCGAACTTCCCTTTATTACGATCATTTTGTTCCCTGAGTGTACCTGTTCGTTGAGATCCATCCGACGTTTGCATTTTTCATTCGATCACAAGCACGCGCGCTACTCATTTCGTTCATCTCATCTCAAAGAGATGGATAATGAATGACCCGAAGACAGAGAATCCTTTATACAACGAACGATACACACGCCGTCGCTAATCCGTATTAATCGCCGACCATTCATTAGGAAGTCAGCGATGGGTGGTCCTTGCCTGTAGGGGGTGCTCATGCTACGTAGTTTCGCACCTGGCATACTCTCACGATCAATCGTTCCACCCTTGTCTCACCCTCTGCGTCCCGTTTCACCGTAAATCTCTTGGCTAAACTCCGTTGGCGCAGCCATGGAAGACAATGACCAAATAAGCTCGAACACCAATGAAATGGCACGTGTATGCCCGCGAAAGCAATTAACAAAATTTCAAGCGCTCTCTTTGGAAGTTCGCAGCTTCTACGCCTGGCCGCGTGCGTGATCGATAATTTTCGAAGAATTTAGTAGTAGTAATTAGTTTGCTCCTGCTGCTCGATGAAATTTCTCAAACATGTAGGCTCGTCGTTTTATTTTTGCAATTGTATTTGCGAGAGCTAAAATCTAAAAATTGGTATAAAAGTGAGCTTAAAAATTGGCATAAAGCTTTCTTTATCGTAACAGTTCGACTCGAGCGATAGAAGGGAAAAAGTAAAGAACGGCAAAATCTGTGAAACCCGGGAATTTGTAGATCGCACGTTGGAAGAAATGTACGGGAGATACAGTTAGTTCTAAGTATACTTATCTTCACAGAAATTATACGAGTTTATCAGCGAAAATACCGTCCACCATCGTGTGACTGTCCCTGTACTACAATAATTCAACTCGAATTAATTATCCTTCGCAAAAAAGTCCCCGGTCTCGTTAAAAATCCCGTAAAAACCCAGAACTTTATAAATCACATTAAAACAAACGTACGGGAAATAACAATACGGTAATAGACGCAGCTGTACTTCCGTGAAAATATCAAATTGCACAAGTTTATAAATAACCACCGTCGCGAACCCTTTTTTGCCACAATAATTCACCCCAAATTAATTATCCTTCGCGAGCAAAAGAGAAAGAGAGAGAGAGAGAGAGAGAGAGAGAGACAGGCAGACAGACAGAGAAAAGACCAGTACCACCCCCTTTCCGTCTCGTTAAAAATCTAAACAACCCGGCACGTTATAAATCACATTGAGAGAAAAATATGGGTAATACAATTAGCCATGAATCATAGATTCCCGTCGCATGCCAGATGAGACCGGGGGGATGCATTTACCTTCGAGCGCAATTACGACGAACAAATTAACCCCCTCCGGATGATCGAGTGGGTTCGGTTCGCCGCGAAACCGGCGGCGAACCGATATCCTATAAATCGCGTGGCGGAAAGAAATTCGCCGGGGAACGCGGAACGAGCGTCGAAGTTTCTTCATAATTCAACGAGTCGCGCGGCTTCGAAAAAGGGGTTTGAGGGAGGGATGAGGGGACGAGGGAGTATTTCGCAATTAGTCGAGCGCTGGTCGAGCTTCGGCCGCCGGCAAAACCTCCTTTAGCAATCGGCTCTCCTCCAGGCTCAGAGACGCGAGTCGAACGCTATCGCGTGCTGAAAAGTTCCTCCCTCCGGGTCGGGGAACCCGCTGTCTAATGAATGAAGAAACGTGAGCCAGCGTGAGCTCCGTTTGCGTGAATCGCGTTTGAAAGGCTCTGGGTTTGCGGCTCAGTGTTGTAAATTGCCCGGTGTGTGTTCCGTCGTGGAATTTACTTTCATTTTTCCCGGCGGGTTTTAAAGAGGGTTGAACAACGGAATACGACTTGACGCGTCTAACTACTTGACGTGTCAGCTTCGTTTTCTCATTCGAGAAATCTACGCGTCTGTTGTGATTTTCGTGCATTGTCAGGTTCATGGGAGATTTTGTATATATAAATATATATTAATAAACATATAATTTTGTATATATAAATATACATTGTTTGTATATTTTAACTGGAATTATGTGGTTTTCATGTATCGTTGTACTTGTGGAGGATTTTGTTGGCAACAAAATAATGGATTTATATTACACATGTTTCGTACGAAATATTTTGTTTCTTTTCTATATTTCTATATTTTTTTTTCTTATATCATATTTATATCTTTTTCTATAATATATATTATTTGTACTATTGTGTAAATAATTATCTTTATCTATCATTATTACGATCTAGATGCACATATTTTAATCACATATCGTTACATTTGTTGATAGTAAAATAATTGTTTTACGTTGCACATGTTACAATATTTCTCTCCTCTATTTGCATTCGTATGTTTTGTGAATTTTAATATCATTAAAGATTAATACCAACGATATAGTCAACGGTACTCGCAGAGACACGAACAGCTGCTCATCGGGCAGACCTCTCGAATCAAACGAAAATTATTTTCTCATTTCGATCGCTCTCTTCTGCGGAACAGACTAAAGAACTGGAAAGTTAACCTCAAACTCATTCGGCGTTCTCTCGGAGGCGAATCGAAACAAAAGGAGAAGCCGGGTCGCATTAGCAGCAGGACGTCAAACTTCGTGGCTTCGTTTTTTTTTTTTCGCGCGAGCTGTTTGTCACCGGTTGAACGAAGTCGATGCAACACCGCTTTCGTTTAACAGGATTAGATCCACGTCGTTTCATTTACGCCCTCCTGCCGGAAGGAGGCGACCGTGAACGATGAAAACGAACCGAGCTAGATGAAAGGAGGATTTTTATCCTTCGACGTGTCTAATGACACTTGGCACGCGTGTGTCTTTCACGTGGCCAAAGAGAGACAGAAAGAGGGGCCACGTTGTCCACGTTGCGCACTGACAGTGAGGAAGAGAGAACAACGAAGGAGATCTTCCGCCGGATGGCTTTGCCGTGAAAGTGCCTTTCTTCGCGAAACTAGACACTCCGTGCAATCGCGAACAGCTCGACGATCCTCTTGATACTCGGCGCGAGCTTGCCTCTCTCTCTCTCTCTCTCTCTCTCTCTTGTGCGAGATTGAAACGACCCGGGGATCGAGGGACGCGCAAGCGAACAATGTCGTGCTATTAAGTGGAATACTTCGGGCGAGGATGGTATTTGGTTGGCGACTTTTGTGACGCGTAAACGAGTTTCGTGACTCGAGTTTACCGACGTAACGATTTGGGCAATTTTTTGGTGTAGGGAGAGAGAGAGAGAGAGAGAGAGAGAGAGAGAGAAATTATAAGTATCTTCTTTGGTTAAAATGTTGTCCTGTAGTTAACTTTTTTTTTTAGTAATGTCTTAATATTTTTAGTGTTCTTTTGATATATTTGACAGATCAATGATAATTAGATCTCTTTGATTAATTGTTCTTTTTAATTTTTTGGTGTAGGGAAAGACAGAGAGAGAGAAATTTTAAGTATCTTCTTTGGTTAAAATGTTGTCCTGTAGTTAACTTTTTTTTTTAGTAATGTCTTAATATTTTTAGTGTTC
>WIUT01005417.1:0-15057 GCA_010645135.1 Tetragonula clypearis | reverse complement strand
TATATATATACATGCTTTTACACAGCTTACAGGCAATTCGATTCAATTGCGACTGATATCTCAGATCATTTCTTTTTTTTTTTGTTTTTTTCAAGCGACTTGCAATAATTATTGTTACAAAGCAGTCGCATTTACATGATCGGGATCAGTGGATCAGAGCTGGGGGAGATTACTCAACATCTCGGGGAAGAAAGATGACTAAAGATATATTTACAGAATTTCGTACAATTACGATTACGACGCTACAGTTATCTCTGACAACTCTCGCACGATTTCTGATGATGGGCTCACTCATCACTTGTCGCAAACCTTTGCGGTTCTATGTCGAACTAAATACTATTCGTTTTAACTTTTGCGATTCATTTCAGAACAGAAGTACGTCAATGTAGGTGTTAGATTACAAAAATATGAAAATACGCTCAAACTCTGGACGTACATCACGTTCTCACCAGTTTCTCCGTCTTCAACCACTCGTCATCCTTCCCAAATCTATACCTATACAGCTAGGTCTTTGTCCTTCATCCTTTCAATTCATAAATTTACATCCACAGCAAAATTCATAGATCCAAAGAAAATGGTACATGTATCAGTAAAAGTATGGTGTCATTATAAACGAGAATGAGTTTACATGTACAATCGGCTGAACGTCGAAACAATACCTAAAAGCTGAAAGCTCTTTCTGACTTGAAACGACGAATAATGAAATTTGACTCAACGAAAATGATAACTTTTGATTTTTATATCGACTAAATAAAACATCCTTTTTTGTACTTAATTTCAATATAAAGACTATTATTTTATGATACATTTGATAGTATATAATAGTATATATACATGTACTATTATATCTATGTATATACTACAGCGTATATATTATTGATTTTCGCTTGAACGTGATAATTTAAAAAACTGACACTTCCTTGGGATTATATTTGCAAAAGATCAATGGATTAATTATAATACATACAATACTTAATAGTAAATATATCCTATTAATTCTTCTTTTCTTAGTCTGACTCTGACCCTGAACTGACATCAGACTCATACTCTTCCACACTGATGGTGAACTTGTATTCTTGGTCGCAGCCTAAATAAGCATCGCTCATGAAATAGAGAGTGTAGGAATGTTGGCCAGGAGCAGGTGCTACAAAATCCAGCTTGACCTTTGCCTTTTGTTGCAGTGTTAACCTCTTGATGGACAACAAAGAATTGGTCTTTGGATCGCCGATGACAACCCACCAGCCTTCCTCGCGCTTCTGTGGGAAGAAGGGCGCTACAACTGGGCCAGTGACTTCGTCTTCCCTTTCAAGCTGCACGATAACATTCACCGTGCCGCCGCTGCGCAATTTATCTTTATCCTGTACCTCGTAGGACATCTCTATGTTTGGGTAACGATTGCAAAATTTCGCAACGTCCGCCATTTGAGTCTCGGACAGCTGCAAAAGCCGATTTCTATCGTCGTCTTCCAGTTCCATGACGTCGAACACCGTTTCCACTCCCTTGTCCGTGCAACGTTTGATGGTCTCGGCGGTGAAGTGCGGCAACTGTTTCAGATACGAGTCCTTCGACCACATTGCTTGGGTGACCATTTGTGCCAGTTCCATGGCAGCCACAGCAGGTGCCAGCCAACCGGACGAGCTCAGAACGTCGACGCAGGCCTGTATCAATCTTATAGCCTTGCTCAACACCAATTCCGTGTCTTTCTGCAGTTCCGGGCCAAGTTGTATTCTCGACAGATGCGCCTGCAGCAGAAGTTGCGCCTTCACGTGGGGGTCAGCCATCCTTGCAGCCTGTGGTGCATGCGGAAGCCTGGTTGCCAAGCTCCTTAACAGATTCTCCTCGCGCTGCCGCACTGGCACAGTCTCGTACTCGGCCGCTGCCGAGATAATCTCCAGCAGACCTCTGATCTTCGTCTTGTTGTTCAACGAAAGGCTGAACAATTCAATGGTTGCGTAATTGATGTAATAATAGGCGGCGATCATGCCAAGATTCAACGGCAGCGTGTCCATTTCGTCTTCAACGGCGACGCATTTCGCTTGTTCCAAATCGCTCAACGTACTCTCCACCAATTCGGACAGATGATCCGACAAATGCCTGTGCGTGACACCCTGTAGCCCGTAGTAATTTGGATTCTGCGTGAGTCGCCTGTAAAGGAAAGTCCACGTTAGATAATCGACCGCGTCCTGTTTGTTTTCAATTGTCTTGGTCACGATCTCCGCGTTGAAATGATCGTGCAGCCGGTGGTCCAGGTGGCTCTCCACCGGCAGAGGTTCGTTCAGGAACTTCTTGAAGAAGTCTTTCTTCGAGCTCTGACAGAGAAGAACGCATTTAGCGTCGTCGTCCTCCAACGGGCGATTCGCTCGCGCAACCATTTGCAAAACGTCGGTTATCGGGTAGTCCTCGTACGCGTGTGTCTTCCCATTGTAACACTGCGTGTCCATAACGATAACAAGGTGAGAACTGATGGACAAGCCCCAGCAGAGGTCTCTCGTGGCAACTGCTATTTGAATAGCACCGCTGTCGAAAAGCTGCTCGACCAGGTGGCGATCGTCCACGGAGAGGCCTTCGTGAAGGTAAGCAACACCTTGCGAGAGTGTCTCTTTCAACGTTTTGTCCGTCATTCTGTCGAGGAACGGCTTGATGTCAGCTTCTTCCGCGTGGAAGAACCGAGAAGGTTGCCCCTCCGCTGCAGTGAACGTCAACAAATCGATGGCCGTTAGTCTGGCTTGGCGACGAGTAGGTACGAAAACAATCACCGGTTTGTGAGACGCGTGCCTGAGTATAGCGTTGTACACCGGCTTTGCCATAGCGGCCAACCTCGACGCGTTGTGGGTAATGTTTATCCCTTGTACGTGCAACTCCAGGGGTACAGGCCTGACGGACGGATGAAAATTGAAGGTTGCGGCAGCCGGTGCGCCTAGCCATTGAGCAGCGTCTTTCGCGTCAGCGAGCGAAGCGGACAACGCTATAATTCTAGTCGGTTTGTCTAGCTGCGACGAAATGTACCGCGCTCTTGAACAAGCGACTTCCAACACCGGTCCCTCTTCCCCGCCAATTAACTGAAGCTCGTCAACGATGAACAGCTGAATGTTCTGTACATTTTTCCTCTGTTTCCACCGTCGCGACAGCACGTCCCATTTGTCAGCGGTCGTTATGATGATCTGCCCTTTCGCCAGCAATTTCAAATCTGTGCCTGTCTCGCCGGTGAGTAGGACCACCTTTCTGCCTAGTTGTTGATTGAACTTCGCCGACCAATCTACGTAAACCAATTCCGCCAACGCTTCCTTGCTGACCATGTACACGGATCTGCCTTCTTGATTCTGGGTAAGCAAACGCAACACGGCAAACTCGGCGATAGTTGTTTTCCCCGAGCCAGTGGGCGCGCCAACGAAAACGTTGTCGTCTGAATTGTAAATAGCGTTGAACACCTGCGTCTGTATCGGATTGAACTGCGGGAACTTGTCCGCGTAGATGTTCTCGAACTTTGTGTTGCGTAACGCGGTGATCGGGAGCGGCTGTAGGTCGAGCAACTCGGTCGGCGGTAGATTCTTCTCCGGCAGGATCAAATGTCGAAAGCTGACGGGCAACTGCGTCTCCGCGCCGATCCATCTGTCCGATACCACGCGCAGGAAATACTGCGGCGGCAATGGCTCGAACACGGGGACGAAGAATTTAATCAAATGCTCGTCGGTCGCGTATTTGGCCTTTAGCAGGAAGTACTCGTGGTGGAGTATCACCTCGGAGTCCACGTCCTCGACTAAGATCCAAAACGCTTCGGAGCCGCCGTGCACCTTTTCGTCCCACTGGAAATCGGGCGTGATAGTCAGTTCAACTCTTAACGTTGACCGGGTAATCGGCTGAATGTGCGTGGACAATTCCAGCTTTGGAAACTGATGGATATACTTGTGAATGGTTTTGCCTAGCTTAGGCACGCGGATCAATTCGCCGATTTCATTCGGCCCTAGATCGTACAGCCTCTCCCATGGGAAATTCTTCTTCTCTATCTTCTTCACAATCTCCTCGGGCATTTTTCTGAATTGCCTGAGCGGCGACATCGACTGCCACATTCGGCGATCTATCATTTTGCACAGTGACAGACACTTGTCCGCTAGCTGCGCCCAGCCGCGAAACAATACGATCTCGAAGATGGCTCTCATCAATCGTGACGCGGATTGAGTGACGAATACCATGTCAGACATGAGGGCGAAACCTTCGAGCTTCAATTGGGAGATGTACGCTTGTAGTAGTACGTTGACCTTCGCGCTTGCCTCCTCTATACTCTCCTTCACTGGGATTGGCACTCTCTCCATCAACTTTTGCAATTCTAGCTTCTCCTCTTCTCTCACGTTTATATGCTTGAACTCGCTAGACAACGAGAATACCCTGAACAATTCGATCTCGCTCAGAGTGCGTTTCAATAACTGATTGTATATAGCCATCGTGTCGTGAGTGCAATAATAGTGCGACGCTATTCGGCCGAGTTCAGTGGCTTGGAAATTCCCAGATTTTCGGTCGTATTTGATCAGGCCACTGCGATCCAGCCCCACCGCGGACGAATGAATAAGATCTGCTCTGTGTAGTTCAAGTAACGGATCTTCCTTCAACTTGTCCTGGCTTATGCTGTACAAGCTTGGACAGCGAAGCATTCGAATGTACAAGTATGTATAGCCTAACCAAGTGACTGCGTCTCTGATATTCTGTATAGTGCCTAGCACTATCTCCGCATTTAACATATCTGACATTTTGCTAATCAATTGCGACTCAATAGGTAATTGCTGATTTAGCAGAGACAAGTAGTATTGAAGTTCGCTGTGATTCGTAATGAGAATACCTTCACCTTTAGTGTCATACTGGGGACGACCAGCTCTGCCCAACATTTGCAACACGTCTAAAGCGCCTAATTCAACCCATCTGCCTTTTTCCGGATTGTAGACTTGAGTTCCCTTTATGATAACCGTATGTGCTGGCAAGTTGACACCCCAAGCTAAAGTCGCCGTGGATACCAGAACTTGTATGTGTCTGTCCGCGAAAAGATCTTCAACTAATGTTCTGTCTACCCTCGTCATACCAGCATGATGTATAGCAAAACCGTAAGGTAACAAATCTTTCAGTTCTTGATTTTTAACTTGCTCAGCCTCTGTTCTTAAAACTTCCATCGATGCGGATCCCTCGCGAAGGAACTGCCCTAACGTGTCTTTTTCCAAACACATGTCTCTGATGGCGCGCGCTGTCTTTCCAGTTTCTTTTCGCGAATGCACGAAAACTAGAACTTGATTCCTGCCAGCATGTTCCATCGTTTTTTCATACACAATTTCATTCATTACTTGAAAACGTTTCAACGCTTTCTTCTCTGTCACGCCGATGTATTGCTGCTCTAACGCAACGGGTCTAAAGCTATTGTCAAAATAAAACAATCCTGATTCTGGCTTTATACGTAAAAATGCCGCAACATCTTGATAATTTGGCAATGTCGCGGACAGGCCAATTAGTCTTACATCCTCCTGCGTTGTTTCAATATTCCTAATTGTCCTAGCTACCAAAGCCTCTAGAACAGGGCCCCTCTCGTCGTGTAGCAAATGAATTTCATCGATAATGATTAATCTGACCAATGAAGTGAAGGTTTTCTCTCCTCCTTTCCGGGTTATAATATCCCATTTTTCCGGAGTGCAGACAATAATCTGAGTTGCAGCTATCTGTTCCCGCGTTAATTGATGATCACCGGTTAACTCTGACACAGTCAAATTATACGTAGATAATCTTTTACCAAAAGTTCCGACCATTTCTTGCACCAACGAGCGCATCGGTGCAACATAAATTATTTTAAATTCATCTGCGTTGATCGTGCCATCTGCGTTAATATGTTTTCCAATTTCACGCATCATGCATAAAAGTGCAACATTGGTTTTACCAGCACCCGTTGGTGCGCACAATAATAAATTTTCATCGCTTTCCAATGCAGCTTGAAACAAACGACTTTGAATTCGATTTAATGTTTTGAAACCTTCGAATGCTGGTTGCACGTATTTTGGCAATTGATCAATTGGGTACAGTTTCTCATTTTCTGCAAACGGTTTTGGCTTCAAAGCAGGAACATGAACTTCTTCGTATCTAGAGAAGAATAAAAGACAAATAATACAAAAATTTAAATGATTGAAAATAAGAAAATAATCAGATGACTTTCAAATAAATATAAATACCCTTTACGCTGTTTTCTGAAACTTCCGTCAGGCAATTGACAACGCTTGTTTGCCATAAAATGACTGCCCTGTGCAAATATCAAGTCTTCTAAATCTATTAGATTCCTTGTGCCTTGAACTTGCCCACCAGGGCCGCCAGTATCTTCGTTTTCTTCTCTCCGTTTACGTTGTGCCCTTGCTTCCATCGTTTCATCAGCATCGTCGTCACCTTTACCTGTATCTAACTGTCGCAAAATTTTTGCTAGCACAGGATCATCGTTCATTTTATTTCGAATCTTTTGACGTTCTGATTCGGACTGTGAAGACGCCAACATAGTACAATAAGCAACTGGAATTAACAAAAATGTGAAATTATATCGTACGTATTCGCAAATTGTTAATGCATTTTACTCAGAAACGTTTCTTACTTGTATGTCTATATTTCTTGAGTTGTTTAATGAAGTCGAAACAGTCGTAACCTAGCAAAAGCACTAACTGATTTTCACAATCACGATCATCTCCAGCATCTTTTAAAACTGCCAATACTTCAGCAGCCCTTGCTTGCGAGACCATGGCGTCGTCATATATCCTACTTAATCTTCTCTGCAACCAATATGCATCTATATCCAAAGGATGTAATGGCTTCTCTTTCTTCATTTCTTCTGCGCCACCCAACTAAAAAAATAATACAATTACTCATCACCAAATATTTCTTTTCATACTCGTTGAAATAAATCATATTGCATATATTTACATTTTCAGCATGAATAGCTCTGTCGTCATTAGCTTCTTCACCTTCGTCGCCTTCATCGTCATTTTCTCTAACTTCTCCGTAAACATCTTCGTCATCTTCTTCGCTGCTTTCTTCAAATTGTACGTTAATACCGTATGTTTCGTCAATATTTTCTTCACTCGTAGTAGTTTTTTCATCGCTTCCAAAATCTGTTATCTTCTTTCCAAGATTCACTAATAATGCGAATCTTTCTTCAGCTAATGGACCTAATAATAATTCTGTTTCTTTTTTCTTTTCCTTCTCCTTAAGCCGGTCATTTTTTAAGACTGCCAGTACTTCGTCAGCAGCGCCGCAAAGAATGTCTCTAGGTTGATCTCCTAAGGCTTCTTGAATAAAACTTAATAGCACTTCATAAGTCTGGCGCGTCTCTTGAGTTTTAGGGCGGTAAACAATTCCAACCATTTCATCTACACCTTCTGAGAGCAAAGTTGCACCTTTCATCCTTGCAAAATCATATTGAGCTTCATCACGTTTCTGACGCCTATTAAAAATATAGACATTTAATACAAACTGTTTCATTATAATAATAAATATTGTAGATGACTCATCGTATTATTTACTTGACTTTTCGTTCCTCTGCCTTTCCTGGCTTAGTACGCTGTGCTCTATCACCCATTCGCGTTCCATCCAGTTTTCCAACAAGGGACATAACCTCACCGGTGGCTTCATCTCTGCTACGTCTTTCGATCAATCGTACGTCAGCTTGTAGCACAAGGTTAGAATTCTGGAACAAGCGTATGAACATTTATTGATTGGTAGAAACATCTTGTTTAATTCTTGATTAAGGTTAGGACTTAACCTATTCATCGTGTAACGTAATAGAATAAAGGCACGCGTGATCAAAATTACGAAAATAAAATTACACGAGAAAAGTAAAATTACATTCGATTATCTTTATGCTAATTAATAAATATATACTAACAGCTTTATATTCATACTGCAACTGTCTTGCCGCAGCGTCAGCCATAATTGCTCTATGTGCA
This sequence comes from Tetragonula clypearis, assembly GCA_010645135.1. Taxonomy (NCBI): domain Eukaryota; kingdom Metazoa; phylum Arthropoda; class Insecta; order Hymenoptera; family Apidae; genus Tetragonula; species Tetragonula clypearis. The sequence continues at coordinate 7,105 of WIUT01005417.1, read as the reverse complement.
CTAAATTATAACTAAAATATCATGAATTACTTTTGTCTATATGTTTTCTTTAACGGATTAAAAATGATTTTTACACATAATTATTATATGTAATCAAGATTGTACAATACAAATATTTCCATTCAATTAATATGTTTTGTTAAGATTTAACAAACACAACTTTCACAGTCAATTAAACATTGAGCAGTAAGTTTACTATAGTGTTTCCAACCTCGTTGTAGCTGTGGCTGCGCCTGAAATTATTTCTCTAGATTTCATATGGATTTTTGTCGATTTTTATATTATTATAATTTTATGTTGCTGAAAAACTTATGTTGAAGATTATGTAACATTCTGTGTTAAATTAAGTTTATTCCAACTAAATTTGCACTATAATTATACGAATACGTATTTCTCTTTAACGTATATTCTATGAATTTAAAACTATATTCTATGAATTTTAACTTGGCGTCTTATAAAAATTAATAGATCTATATGGCTCCATATTATATATTATCGTGAAAATTTTTAGTTTTATGTTCAGTAATGTGCTTTAGCTTTTTCAATGATGCAATGAGACCGATTAGAAAATTATAAATATTTAGATTACCGAAACTACAACGTGAAAAAATTTCAGAAAAAGAACTGCGGAATAAAATATTTTTCAATTTTTAGTGAAAAAATTTCAAGTTAATTTTAATAATTATTCTTAAATTTAGACTGCCGTTTAAATTACTTAGCTATTGCGCGGGAAAATAATCCTGTATACACTCTCGTACGCATTGCAATAGAGTGCGCTATCATCGCGATGTATTATGGTGTTTTCTCTCACATTTAATTCGTTGCATTAAATATATTTCTTTTTTAATATGTTTAATCCATATTTTGTACTTTTCTACTTGTGACTAATTGTACTTTCTTTATATGTAACGCCGTAAATGAATCAATAATAACGTCGTATATTAGAATTTACATCATTTCCAATTTTGCCGGTTTGAATACTTGCCGCCAATTCAAAACATTCCCCCACCATACGAAGTTTGCATATTGTTAGTGAAACGCGTGGCGCGGGCGCGTATGGACTGTCGAAAATCAAGACGGCATGTATTAATTCCTTTGAGGTAAAATCAATTGCGTTACATTACCATCACTATCATCTTTGTCTAATTAATACGCGTCTATTTATTAATGTAATAAATATAATGAATAGATTCTTCGAATTCTTTCTCATTGCATCGTGTATTCGATTGTTAATAATGCCGGTAACTTCCGCCATTTGTTTCCCACACACAAATTTAGCATTAAATACTTTCAATTGAAATTATTGTCATTGCCGAGGAAACAAATTTTTAAACTTTTCACTTCAATCGAACACTATAATTAAAATATACTCTGTGCACTGTGTTTTATTACTATATGCGTGTTTCATCATTTATCGTACATTTACATAGTGAAATTACATGGTTTTCCAAAGTGACATTTCTTCTGTTTTATTGGCTACGTATTTGATTTTTGAATTTTATTTCTGTTTTATGTTACGAGTTTTTTAAATTGGGATGTATATTGAGCTGTTATTTCATGTTGTTATCATTGATTTTAATTGTTTTATATTCTCGGCTTCTTTTACAGAATATCCGTTGATCACGTGGGCAGTTTCGAACGAATAGGAGTTTTGCAATATGGCGCCAAAAAAAAAAAACGGTTAATCGACGATTCGATAATTTTCACCGAGGATTTGATTTATTATAAGAAAGGTATGTATACGTTTGTGATTTATAATTAATGTAATACTCGTAATTAATTAATATGCAATAATATTTAACATTGGTACTGCGTAGTTAATAAGTATATAGGAATATATATAACTAACGATAAATAATTTCATATTGACAATACTGAGATGAAAATTTATAAGAATCTTTTATTTCCATATAATTGAACGAATTATTTTACATTTATTCTACGATAATTTACTGCAAATAATCGTTCTTATGAATGAATTTTCATTTTAATTTTAATTTCAAGTTTTGTTGTAGGTTTTTTCATAACCTTTATTTCTCCCTATTCAATGATGCAAGTACCTTTATATACTATGTTTCAAGTAACCCTACTTTTTGCATCTTGCTTTAATTCTCATTACTGAACAAAAAAGAAAAAAAACAAAATTTCATTAAAAGTTTAGAAAGTTTGAACTTCTCACTTTTGAATTATATACCGTCATTAAACTATTATATTTCTCTATATTCTGTTATAGATTTTTCACTTCTCCCATGGGACTCGACGATTCCTGTTTAACGACGAGCTTCACGGTTGCTTCCCTTGGCACAACGATGACAACGTTCTTCTCATCGAATCGTAAGTCAAATGCATGTTTATTCGTATGGTCACTCAATTATGTCGTAGGATAAAAAATCCGAATCGACATTATATCACGTAGCATTTTTGACGAGCATAGTGAACACGAGCATTGTACTCGTGAATAATAATCATCTTCTTATCTGTATTTTATTTGTATAGAAATAACATATTCTTGTCTGTATTACATTTCATATACCTTGTCTGAAATTGAAGCTATTTTAAACGAAGCTTTTGATATTTGGCACGAGGTCTGTGAGGTTTACCGACTGTCGATAACACTGTGTGGAATTGCAACCACCCCGTCAATCGATAATGAAGGAAATATTAGTAGAAAAATATGATTTAGAAATTGCCCGGTAACCTACAAGAAATAACATCATCAATAATCATTCATGCAAATCATTCATACGGTAAATTAAACATATATAATATTGATTAGTAGCAGAATCGATTGTTACCTAACAACCATTAAAACTGACAATTTATCAAACATCGCGCGACTCAATGAACGTGTAACAAGTACAAACGTGGAACACGTGTATATCTTTCATATTACCAATCGAGTTGAAATTACGACCTACCTAATATTAACACTTAAATGACGAAGAGGTCATCGATTTATAATGCAGACAACCAAGTCGTTGACACGCGTTAATTAAAGCGATTTTTCTAATTACGTGATCGGATGAATAGCAGTGATAGCGATGGGACATCCGCGCAACAAAATTATCTTGTTATCCTGGCCACATCGTTGCCATTCTCCCTTGAACATGGGATTCGTCTATCACCAGGCATCCTGCACGTCGAATTTATTGGAATTATATATCACGTACGTGGCGTTATCCATTCTATGCGTTCCAATACTGAATACGTTTAATACATCCCCCCCCCCTCTCTGATCTCATCGTCACGTCAACCACACACGCAGCAGGCTGCGGATACTATTTCATTAATGTCGCAGGTTAAAAATTCGAAATATCATATGGGGTTTCAATTCTTTGGCAGGCGAATTATACATATTAACCGGGATTATGTTCCCGTGGATCGCGCAATCGCGTTTCCCTTGCGAGATGTTTCCGGCTCGTAACAACGCGCGAATAATAATACGGTCTCGACGCGGTCACTAGCATTAAATTTCATCATCCATGCAACGAGCACCGCGCTCATATAAGGATCTTCTCGACGTTTCCTTCGTCGGATTGCAGAAGCTTCGATTTTAGAAATTTTCTTTTCTTTTTTCCTTTTCTCTTTCTGACTCGCGCAATTTCTTGCTCTAGCTGCGAGGCGACGGGCGAAAATACGCGCTGAAAAAAGCCAAGGCTCCTGGCTCCCTCGAAAGTAGATCGAGCGAAAAACTTTGTTTATTTAACGCGACACGGTCTGCTCTCGCCTAAAAATTATCCATCGTTTTCAATTATGATATCCCACTTTTTGTGCGACTTGGGGCGTCGCCTGGCAATATCGGCGAGAAGTTTTTTCGAGAAACAACGTTGCCCCGCGCGTTAATGCTTCCCGTCGACCAATGAATTTTTCATACATCCACTTTCTACGTGTCGCAAGTTCGCCTCGAGATCTATCATCCCATCGAATAATTCAATTTTTCTCCCCCCCCCCTGCCCCGATAATTCCCGAATGCGATGAAACTTCCTTGCTTCGAGTCTACCATCTACCGGCTTGCGCTAGATATTTCGTACAATTAAATAATCGTGCTCGGACGTTGCAGCTACTTGTCCGTTTTCATCTGTTCACGCCGCTCGCTCGGTGGTTTCATTCGTTCTTTTCATTTATTCATTCCGCGTTTATCCGCATTGTATTCTCGGTAAATTGCCCGGTTATAATTGCATTTGTATTTTCGCTTGTACGTATACACCGTCTTTTGTTCCCGGTCGATTTCCGAACGAACATTTCGCCTTTTCTTTCTTCTCTCTTCCTTTTTTCGAATTGATCTTCGAATGTATCAAGATGACCGAGGTCCGTGAAACATTGATCGTTTCCACGCGAGCCAATCTAATCGGGACGTATTCAAAAAGAAAAAAAAAAAGAAAAGAAAAAAAGAAAGAAAAAGAAAAACCCGCGAGATCCTTTGCCACGTTATCGAATTAACGAGTTCAGTTTCGATCTGTATCGGATAATTTTCAAACGCGGCTCAAAATGGCGTCGACTCGAGCCGGAGGACCCGAAAATTGATCGTTTTCGCGTCACGTTTCATCGCGCGGTTATATCAAACACCGAGATACGAATGATGATCGATGCGCCCGCAGGGTATTACTTTCTGTCGTTGCGTTATATATGCTGTTCTTTTTTTTCCTCTCTCTCTCTCTCTCTCTCTCTCTCTCTCTTACGTTGCTCCCCCGCCGGAAATAATCAGCTTTGCCAGCCGCGGTGGTCATATCCCAGAAACACACATACAGTGTAGTCACACTGAAATTGATAATGCGACGATTTACGCGCAAACGAGGATTTATCACCGCGATCGAGTGACGAGCTTGCGAATAATTTCGAATACTTGCGTTCGAATTAATTTCGTTGTTCGCGCGTGTTTCACTATTGTTTCGAACGACTGACGGCGGATTCTCGTTGTCGACGTATTCTCCGTCCGATTAGTTTGTTTTTCTCTTACGCTCTTCGAGGGCAGCTTCATTTTTGAGATAGACCGCGGACAAAAAAAAAAAAAAAAAAAAAGAAAAAACGCGAGACGACGAGACGAAAGGATAATTGAGAGAAGCTCGCGTTTATCATCAACGAAATCGTATAACTCGTTGACTCGTTAATTGCGTTGCCGTTGTTAATTTTTCAAGAGATGTTACAGAGAGCACAGTGCTACGTTGCAATTAAATTCTCCATGTCTCGGCGAAAGTCTCAGGAATGTGAAAAGAAAGAAAGAAAGAAAGAAAGAACGAAAGGGAAAACGTTGGACTTAACTTCAGCGTTTTCGGCTCTTTCGGCTCTCGTTTAGCGCGATTAATCATCCATTTTCGATTCACCAGCCTTTCGATTCTATGCAAAGACTATGCCATCGACTAAAACGGGTGAAAACGGTGTCAACTATTTTTATCTGGGAAATTTGAAAATAACGCGCGATATACCTCGACAAAGGTGAAACCACCCCCCCCCCCGAAACGATACAGAGGAAGTGCAATAATAGTCGTGAAACTACGAAAACCGAGGACCGAATTTAGAGCATTTTAGCTTCATCGAGTGCTTGCCGAAGTTCGTTAATGTAAATCAGCTTAACGAATGCATTTAATCGATGCTGTAATATTTATCGATTGCGAGAAACCGAATCACGGATTAAATGATACAATCGTACACTCTCGTATACGTGAAAGTTATTCTCTTCCCCAAGTAAATATATACAGGGTGAGAAAAGAGTTCGTAACTTCTTAGGGCGGATAGTACTCGCCGAAACATGAAGAAAAAAGAAAAAAAATGTCCTAATAAACATGGGTCGAATGATCCACAGTCTCGGTTTCAAAGATTTCTGAAGTAAAAATTATGCTTTTGATTTAAAGGGGAAAAAATAGAAGCGACCTTGAAAATTTCGAAATCCCTCGACACACAGAAAAGATTGATACGCCATGTTTTGCCTCCCTTGAAACCATGCAAATCTTGTATCGAACAATTTTTCATTAGACGCGTAATGAAAAAGTTATACTTCAAGTTGTGCAAGTTACGTGAATCACTTGTCGAAGTCTCATTTGTTTTCATTGCATCCTCGTTATCAGAATCTTCGAAAGATACATACGTCTAAAACGTTTTCTTTTTCTGTCTTTGAAGAAAAATCTGTTCACCGCTGTACACTTTTCAAAATCATTTTTGCCCATGCTTGATTGCAAAATTATTTCGTAATTAATTAAAACGGTGAAAATATTTCGTAACTGTATCGAGTAATTATTATTCGCAAATCAGTCGCAATACAACACGGCGTTATCCCGATTATTAACTTGCACGTGTTAATGCATATTATTGCAATAAAAATACACCACGCATCTGACTCCGTTAATGCTCATTTTGGCAACAAAAATACACTACAAGCTTGACTCGTTATTCTGCGCGATTGGATTAACCCATTAACTGCCAACTACGAGATATCTCGTAGTTTGCGCTACGAGTTTAAATTGATTACAATTAGTCAGGGAATATTTTTATTGGTTGAGTTAGGAATTATTAGAAAGGACGAATAAAAACTTAACATAGTGTATAAAACATATTTAATATCACTTTTTATTATAAAAATAATAACTTGGACTATTCGGTCATAACGTATTAAATATTTATATATATATATATATATATAAATTATATATTTATTTTTCAATAAAAATTACTGCCATTTCAATACTAAATCTGTAACTTAGTATTATTATATTTTGAAGAATTTCATGTTTTCTTTAAAATAAAATTTTGCCTCCCCAGGGCAAGACGCTCTAAATTTGCCTTCAAATCAAAGTCAATGGGTTAAAACTATTAATAACCCATAGGTTTTGTCACGTTTCGGCTACTACTGTAGCTCCCGAAGTTTTCTCCAGTAAGCTGTCGCTATCCCCACCAATAGGCACTACCCCCACTCTACCCTACTTACTCAACGTGAAGCACCCCCTCTCTTTACTTCGGACGCTTAACACTTTACCGACCGGTAGCCTATTGATCGGCTAACATTTTAACACTTTACCGACAAGTAGCCTATTACTCGGCTAACATTTTAACACTTTACCGACCGGTAGTCTATTAATCTGCTAACTAACATATTTTAACACTTTACCGACCG
>WIUT01005416.1:0-15057 GCA_010645135.1 Tetragonula clypearis | reverse complement strand
ATTCCTAATTTCGTTCCAAGTTAAATAAACGTGTCTTTGCGCAGAATGCGTTCACAATGAATTTACAGAGATTAACTAGAACTAAACGCACGCGACTTAAAGCTGAGACGCACGCAACTTAAAATTAAGACTCACGCATTCCACGATGTTCTCGGTGCTCCGCTGAGTCGATGTGCACACGACGGATGTTCGATTGGTAATGAGTCTCCGTAAAACTCGAGGTTTATTTATATTTCCGTCGTCAGTGATCGGGAACAGTCGATAACTTTTTTTCAAACTTCTAAAATTTAATCCTTGTGTACTCATCGAAAATTTAATAGATAATGAGCCTCCCTATCGCTCAAGGTTAATCTAATGTTTCGATCGTCGGTGATCCGGAGCAATTGACAATTTTTTTTACGAACTTATAAAATACGACGGAAATTTATTTGATAATGAGCCTTCCTGCCGCTCAAGGTTAATTTAATGTGTTTGGTCGTCATTGATCCGGAACAGTTGATAATTTCTTTTAGTATTCCTGAAAACAGTTTGTCTATTATACTAATTAAAAATTTAATATTACAATTTTGTCGCAAGGTTACACTTTCATGAATATGTTACAACTTTAAACGTAATATTTTATTAATTTTTTATCGCTTGAAACTGAGTTTGCTTTTTCGTGTTATTAATTTTCAAATTATAACTTCATTGATGTATATCAAATAAAAATTTATGTATAGAAATGTTGTGTAATCAAAAATTATATTAAACGGTGATTGTCTCTTCAAAATAATCGCGCTACATATAAAAATTTTTGCTTCATTTATTGTTTCAGAGAGCAAGAAATATGTATATTTTGTAACTGTCTTTTTTTGTTACTGCAAGTAAAATAATTTAATTGTTATAAATGAATTATTCAAGCTATGAGATAATGTTTGGGAATGCAATCACTGATTCAATTGTTACAAGTAAATAGTTAAACTGGTAAATGGTACACAGGAATATAAACGAAATGCATAGGAATAGTAGAAATAAAGTAATTTAATTGTTTCAAATGAATCGCTCAAACAGTAAAATAATGCCTTTCGATTATATTTTTCTGTGCTTATTATGATTTTCGTCATTTTATTCAGCTCCGAACATTAGGTTTAAACGTAACAAAACTCTTGCCGTTCAACGTTCAATAAAACGGCGCAAAAAAGAATCGCACAGCAAGTTAAAATGAAAACTTCGATCATTCAGATCCTTTCGGTCACGAGAGAAACTTTTCAATCTTTCAGATTTTCGTGGCGTTTAAAGTTTTACAACCATCGACGATGAAATGCATCCTTGCTTCTCCGCTTAACGCGCAATGTAAAGTGATTTTTGGAAAAGAAGAAGCCGAGACGTTTCGCGCTTCAAAGCCAAGGCTAACCTACGACTGTTGTACGATTTTATTTCGCGAAGTTCATACAGTTCGTCGGTCATTTTTCATCGAGTGTGCAAGTACTTTCTCCGAACTGACAAATACATACAAGTCGAGAAACAGTGTGCAAGGGCACGGCCTTCGTCCGTGTTCGCTGAAATATTAACAAGTACACGCAGCGAATACTCTCCGGAGTCTGGCTCGTCCATAAAACACCGAGACTACGCGATTCGTTTTTAAAGTAATTCCCTTGAACTGAGAAACACGCGACATCTCTCCTCGTTTCCCCGCGCTGTTCATTTTTTTTTTCTTTTTCGGTAGATAGAAGTTGAAGGGACGACAGAGAGAAGGAAGAGAAGATTCTCTGTGTGTCTATATATATATATATATCGACTGGTATATCGACTAGTTGCGGATCTAGAGACTGGGTCGACCGTGATGTGCCGGTAGTTGGCAGCCGGCCAAAGCCGTTTCCGTAGACAAATGTCCATTCAACCGCGAGGAAGTAAGCCTGTTTACGCTTTGCTTTCTTTGCTACGTTCCCCTTTATATCACCGGTGGTGTGGCTCTCTCTCTCTCTCTCTTTCTCTCTCTCTTTCTCTCTTCTAGTTGAACGGGCTCGCGCCAACGACTGGAAATCGGTCACGAAAGCACATGCATGCGCACATATACCACGCGTGTGCTTTCAGAGTGATTCGTGGGAATGTTCGAACACTTGCGGTGGAAGACACTTTTGCATGCGTTATATACAGAATATTGGGAAATTTCGTTGACATCGCGAGTATCGTGATTGTAAAATTAGAATTTGCTACCGATCTGAAAATTCGTATGGTAGTTACGAAATTGGGAAATTAGTAATGTGTGTGTGTGTGTGTGTGTGTATGCATGAAATAATAATATGTATGTATAAAGTAATACGTACTTGTATGTATAAAATAATATATACATAGTAGGATAATGGTATATAGAATGATATGATATACATAGAATGATAATATACTTAGCTGTATAAAATAGTGATATAAACATGTATCTTTAAAATAATATTATGTACATGTATAAAATAATGCTTGTACGTGCTCGTACAAAATAATACTTATATACACTTGTATGTATCAGATATACGTATGTATGCATATACGTAGAATAATAACATGTACTTACATGTATATACAAAATAGTAACATAAACAAGGATGTATAAAATAGTAACAACATGTACGTGTTGTATAAAATAATTCTCGTACGTATTTGTAAAGTAATATTTACACACACTTGTATGTATGAAATAATAATGTATATATATATATATATATATATATATATATATGCATAAGTATATGTTATAAAATACATGTGTACATACATGAAATAATGAAATTCCACAGAACACATCGAACTTGCGTATTGAAGTGTCAAATATTCTCCGACGCTCTGATGCTCTCTCTATTATTTTCAAACTCGACCGATATCACCGTGACGTTTGGTCGACACGAATCACCATGCTAATGGAACTTCCATATATACTAAAATGTAGCAAATTGGGAACGAACATTCACGTGCTTTTACACTATTATACAAATGAGTAATTCGAACGAACCGAATAGCACTCCATTTGGAACGTATTTACATAATTTCTATAACTAATTTCGAATGGCACTTATATAATTCTGTAAATTAATTCGAAATATATATTTATATAATTTTGAAAATATCAATTAAAGAAATATATATATATATACGAGATATGCTATAACACAACGCAATGAACCGAAACGAACTCTTGACGTATTAACAATTGAAATTTCGTTAATTTTACTAAAAGAAACTCGGTATTTTGACCATTCGATTCACCACCATTTTAAACTCTGTACCATAAGCTCTGTATCCACAGGCGTGATATACTCTCGCGAGCCACCGAGATTTATACACACGCGTGCAAAATAAAAAAAAAAAAAAAAAAAAAAAAGGAGAAAGATAGGAACAGACAGGTGATGCGACAGGTGTGACACGCGTGAGCAAGGTCAGAGCGAACGTGTGAAACCTGTGAGTGTCCCTTGCCGAAATTTCCCAAAGCTGTCCGGAGCAATTCGAGATATATCGTGGATGCACGGAACGGGCCACGGTTCGATTCAGGGTTGCGCCTCGCTTTCTAATGGAGACTAATGGCTATTCTTGCGGGGAGAACGCGCCACCGAGGGCGCAGCGTAATGAAGTGGTAATTACACGGTGATTTAATCTGTTCTAATTAGCTCCGTCGGTGGTTATAGTTTCGCGGCGAAACAGTTTGTTACTGTTGATCGCCCGGTGAAGTGTTGATATTGATTTTTATTTATCGGCGGACGGGAGAGAGAGGCGATTGAGTTGGCTAAATTGGCCTTCTGTGCGGGCAAATCGAACGTCCGGAGTAATGGTAGATCCAGATAGGTTCCGAAAGGCATCGGTGGAAGGCTCGATGGAAAATTGACACGAAACGGGGACACGAGACTTATCTAGATCAGTTTTTTCGTACTTCAGTTGTTGTCACTCGAAACGAAATAACAACCGGGGACAAGTGAAGTTGAAATCTCGTGAAAGTTATCTGGATTGATTTTTTGCAACTTGTTAATACGAGAATGGCGATGACTCGAGGCTACGGGGCGTGAACAATGACGACGAATCATATTTATCGTTGTATTTTAGATAGAATTTATTTTACATATTTCTATCTATGAAAAAGCAGTTCGAATTTCGTGAAATTTATTCGACTCAATGTTTGGTGTTCCATGGATGAAAATGTTGATGTAGAGACTACAAATGAATGATGATGACATACGTTTGTCGTGTTTCATAGAAAAGAAGCTGAAATTTGAAAAACTTATAAATATTTTATGGAGAAGGGGTTTTACAATTTTGTGAAATTTATTTGAATTCAAAACCTGCTTTGAGAATTTATTATTGCTGCAAACAGTGAAAAATCTTTCGGAATAATTCTAAACTTTAGGAATTTATTATTGATATTGTGAGAGTATGTAGATAACTACAGATTGACAAACGAAGAATGGCTGCATTTTTCTTTCTCGTTAAAAAAAGAAGAGCTGAAATCCGTGAAATTTATCTAAGTGAATTTTTGAAACTTATTACTGACTTAGCTTGAAAGTGTTAATTGAAGACTGCAAACGAAAACTGACGATCGATCGCAATTTTATAAAAAAAAGAAATTTATTTAAATCAATTTTAGGAATTTATTGGTACCGTGAGAATGTAAATTACAGATGAAGAATTATTATTTAGAATTTAACTATTGCAATGTCAGTGTCCTCAGGGTCCAATTAAATTCATTAATTTCCACAAATTTTCGTTATTTCGCTCGAATATATATCATTCTACTCGATTAATCATTCCTTCTGTAATGTGGATTAATGTGGATTAATTATTACGTTCTATGTGCAACTAGCAGATGATCTAATATTTATGAATAGGAGCGTATACAGTGTACAAGGGCGTGCCAGTAGTATAGGTCAATGTAGATCAGACCGGCGACGTTTCAGATGCGTCAGCATCAATTAATATTCAAATTAATATCGGGATAAACTGACGATCGAGTCTCGAGACAAATTATTAGGTTGGTGTACACGAAACGCGATTTTCCTGATGGAACTTTAATATCACATTGCGATGTAATAGCTTCGTGCTTGATTTCATACATCTTTTTCACTGCACGAATAACTTTATTATTCTAGATTTAGGGAAATTATTAATTTCATCAAATTTCAATTTTTATCAAACTGAATCAAAATTCCTGGTGTTCTTGTTAGACAGAATAGGAGTGATTTCGTATCAAAATGATGTATTAAAATGATGAATTAACATTTTCAATAGCTCCCATAACAAATCAATAGTTTCCTCGTAGTAGTAAATTATTACACTCTGATCTCATTCACGGTGAAATTTTAATATTCTATTAACGAGATTTTAATCATGTTCGTAGTATAGATTCATGCGCGTGACTTGTAATAAATTTTCCGTTTCCGAGAAAATTAAGAAAACGAAAATAATCGAAGAGCCTGTGTTCGTAAATCAGCGAACAACTGGTGCAGACGCGAACCGCTTTCCATTTGTCAATTAATTCTAATGAAAATTTAACGCGTGATATTGACTCGTCAAATTGGAAACTTCGCGCAAACGACATTTTAAACGCATCAATCACCGAGAAGGATAGGAAAGTTTCGCCCCAATCTCGATGGTCGACCGAACGTTTTAAAGCGAAATTTTTGGAACGACGGAATTGCTCGAACGGTCCCGTTGAAAAGTTGCAGACGAATTTATGGGACTTCGATAGTTTCCAATCTTTCTCTCTCTCTCTCTCTCTCTCTCTTTCTCTGTCTCTCTGTGGTATATAGTAAAATTCTTTAACCAGCGTTTTTTCTTCAGAGTTTTTTTTTCCCCGAAGAGAGTTTTCAAGTTTCGAAGGCTTCGTAATATAATACGTTCTATGATACGTAACGAGAAGAAATTGCAATAAATTAAAAGGAAATTATTTATTGGAATCGTGCGTCACTGCGTGACCGTAATGTAATTAACCGTTTAATTAATCACTCTGAATTATTTATTATCGGCAGCTGTCGAACGCTTCCCCAAATAACGACGTCCCAGTTTTCGTGATTGATTAGGCCAGAATAAATAGAAAAGTACGGCTGTGGGTAATAATTGAGAAAAAAGTCTCTGTTGATTTTTCAGAGTTTTGCATTCTCGTTTGGAACGAGATGATTTAATATGAAGTGTATTATATGACTGAACAAGCGAATAATTTCGTGGATTCAATGGCATTAATTTTAAGTATTACGGATCGTTATTAACATTTCGTTCAAGATCTTTCTTAGTTTTTCATTAATTTCAATCCAGTTTTTGAAAATTGTGAAGCTTGAAAAAGTAATTCGAAGAATAGTTAAAAATAGCCTCAACTTTTTACATTACGATTTAATTTGGAAATTAAATTAATATCAATAAACGTTGTAAATATTGATAAAATATTATAATATAATACTTATAATGTTAATATAACATATGTGCGCGCATATGTTGCGATATTATTATTCTGAAAGTGAACTTTTTATGTTACTGAAACCTAACCTAACCTGAACCTTCATCGCATTATTTAGTTACACATTTACAGTGCTCAAATTCCCTCTGTCAGCGACACTCGGTCACTCTGAAATTCTGAAAACTGAAGTCATCTACAGCATCGTGAAATCCAAGAAAATACAAGTATCGTAATAAATCATTTCTTGGCCGTTCGCAGATATATCTCGTCTTTGGCTGTGCAAAAAACCCAGAAAGAAACACACGTTGTATCGATATAAACCAGAACCAGGATACGAAATTCGTACATTCGTTCGTTCTCTTCATCTTCTTTTTTTTTTCCTTCTCTGTCGCTTACTTTATTCTCGTTCCATCGTCGCTGCTCGACAGCTCGTAACTCGTAGCTTCGATTATTTTAAACATTCGAGGCTGAATCGAGCACGAGAGGGGAAATTTGTCTTCCGCGTTACCGCCGATTGCCTTTGCTCGTTCGTCTCGACGAAAAATGATTTCCCTCCCGCCGTGGTCGAGATCGAGCGAGCTAATCGGCCATTGGCGCCGACGATCGAACGCAGAGCGAATTCTTTCGATTGTAACGCGGTAATGAGAACGATCGATTGAATCTGTGCGGCGGGGAAAAAGGTAAACCGGCTCGCAGGAGAGGACTCGGTTCAACGAGGCGATAGAACGTGGCGACGACGCTGAAATATCGGCCCGGGATCGGCAAGCGAGGCAATTTAACTGATGGAGGGAACGAACGGTCAAACAATAGGGGAACGGTGATGGGTGTAAAGGTGATAGCCGGGCTAAGAGAAATACAAATACGACGGTGGCGAGAGGCAAGAATTGATGAGCAACGAATCGGGGACGAAAAAAGGTGCACGGTTTGGTGTATTGTATATTTATATCCGGGATGCTCGCTTAGCAAATGTAGTTGGTGAATGTTTTATTAAATTCAATGTTTTGCACGTCGTTAATGTTTCATTGGAAATGTTATTAAAAATTTGGTGAAAGGGCGTAAAATACGATAGGCGCGGTGACGCTTTGTTTTTTCTGGTTCGAACGGAATGCAGTGACTTGCATTAAAGACTTCGTTGCTTTCGTTTTCTGAAACTTACCGTGTGTGAAATTAGGGAACGATGCACTTTAAACGTTCTGCTTCGTTCGTTCGTTAAAGCTTCTGCGTGTAATTTGAAATAATCTCAGATTTTATTTTGTTCCGTCGCGAGATTTAAATAGATTCACTTTGCCCCTTTCAAAGTAAAATTTCCCAAAACGATCATACTGCGTGAAAATAGCGAATGATATACTTTAAACGTTGCTGATGTTTCTTTTTCTCATTCTCCGAAACTGCTGTCTAAAATTTGAAGTAATTTCAGATTTTATTATTCTACTCCAAGATTCAAATGAAATGCAGTGACTTATTTTAAAACTTTCCTACTTTCATCTCCTAAAACGATTGTATTGTATAAAATTATTAAATGATAAATATATTTTTAACATTTGTTTCTTCCATTCCGTAGAATGCATTGTATAAAATTCGAAATGACGAAACAAAGTAACAAAATAAAATTTACACGAAATTTCTTTGCTTGCACTATACAGAATTATAAAACCTTCCGATCACCGTACAAAACTACCGTCGTTGAATTATTTGAAATTACTACATAAAATACTGTGCAAAACTACTGTATAGAATTTAAAAAAACGCGAAATGATAATAGAACAATTTGTTTCGAATATTTGTTTCGCTTATTCTCTGAAACGATCACGCTAATATTAATAAAATCATCGAATTTCCATTCAGTAATGAAATTTTCGCTTATCACTCGATTCTTTAATTAACTATATAAAATATTGCATGATACAAAAATACAAAATAAAAGTAATATACTTCAGATATCTCAACTTCCAAAATTACAGAATCTTCAAAACTGATACACAAAACATTGTGTAAAACTACTGATTACAGATTTTTACAAATTGCAGAATGTCAATAGAACAGTTTATTTCAAATAAATTCTCGTTCTCCTCCAAAGTGACCAATACTTCGTAAGAAGCTAAACCTAACTTAAAATACGCACGGGAGTGAAACGCGGTAGAAAGAGGAAGAGACCACGGAGTAGATCATTGCGTGGTTGCCCGCAGGCACGCGGAAGCGATCCAAGGAGGGGAAAAAGGGTACGGTTGGACTTTATCGAGGGCGTGGATTTATAGTTTGGCGCCGGCAGTGAGGGAACCTTGGATAAAGAAAGACGAGAAAACGGGATCGTGTGTTTCTTCGTGTGCTCTGTCGGCAGATATGATGATATGCCGAGCCACGACGCGAACCTTGCTTCTTTTTCTCTTCTTTTTTTTCTTCTTTCTTTCTTTTTTTTTTTTCGTTCGACGTGCCTACGGACAGATACAGGGCGTGGCGCGATACCGAGCGCATAAAACACTCTCGCCTCGCTTGTCCGTGAGACGACACAGCTACAGACGTCTTACAACGCGTCGTCCCTGGTTTTTCAACTCCGGGTACGCGCGTAATCTTCGCTCTCGGACATTAATCCCGGATAATACCTTCGATCGAAACGTGGTTGCTCCCGTTTCTGTTTCTGTTCGAAAAGTTAACTCTTTCCGCGATAACGGATCGAAGAGTCGGCGATTTTTCGGCAGTTGCGGCGGCGTGAACTCGTTTCAGAGAGAAGGAAATGATTATCATACGATGTTAACTGGTTAGCAGTTAAATAATATACATGGGTGGACCAAAAATCACTTCCTATTATTATTATTATTATTATTTTTGTATCTTGATGTTTTGTCAAGGAACTTTTTGGCCCACCCTGTAGCTTACTGTAATATTTCAGATCATTCAGTTTCTTCGAAACCTCGAAAAACTGTGAAGGCACGTCACGTGGATTGAGAATGTCGAACAAATTCTTGAGATTTCCTTTCGCAGTTCCTAATTGGCTGAAAATTATAAGATAGAAGAAGGTTTCGTAGAAATTTGTTAAGAAAATTCACAGGAATCTCAAAGAATTCAGTGCAAGCAGCTTCGCACGATGATCCCATAATTTCGCGTAGCGCGAATTTGAAATAAATTGCTGCGTCAATGTTATCTTGTAATTTCAATTTCTGTCCGATGATTTCGCACAGCGTACAATATTTTGCATAGTAATTTAAAAAAAAGCCTACATCTTACGAAACCTACACAACTCGTGAAATTAACAACTTCGAAATTAAATAACAACGATTAATTGTCATTGTTGAATAACGACCGTCAGATAAAGTTAATTTAAGCAAATGAATCGATGAAAGTTTCGTTGTTGGGAAAATTGCGAAAATCGTTGATCAAGGACGTACCACGCATCGAATTATTGCTATAGCACTACAGCTGCCAAAGTCGTCGGAATGATCGATTCTTGCTAGAAATTTTTGTAGACACGAAGCAGTACATTTTCCAGAGATTTAAATGTTATTTTTTTTTTCTTTCGTAAAACGTATAAACAAAAGTTACGCGAAAATTATTATCACTACACATTATTCATACGTCTCTGATGGTAATCTCACGCTTCAATTGTCCCGGCATAAAGAATTTGATCTCTCTCTTTGCTGCAACGTGTCGCAAAATTTCGATTCCTTCGGTATTGATATAAACATGAAAGAAGGAAATCGCGTGCGCGGGTTTCAGTACGCCATTTCAGTTGTTCAAGTTCGTTGAAACGTTGCGGCCATCTTGTTTGTTCTTAGACTGTCCTTACAGAAAGCCGGCACTACTACGTCGTTCTTCTCATTTACCGAGCACAGAATCACAAAGGCGTACAAATGTAACAACAGTGTCATACTGAAGAATTTGATGTTTGCCACTTCGCGCAGATATGATCTTTGTTTCCCCCTGCCTTTGGCCGTGGCATTTCGTCTTTTGTTCCTCTCATCTGGCTTCCTCCGCGATTTCCTTGTTTCTTCTTCACGCCGTCGTCCCTTTTTATTCCGTCAGAAAAATATTCCGCCGCAATTTATTCGTTCGGGGGTGCCATTTTCCATTTCACGCTCCGTCTTTATTCTCATCTCGTTTATAGAGTTTCTTGCGTTTCGTTTCTCCCTAGTTATTCGCCCAACTAATCTCTCTCTCTCTCTCTCTCTCTCTCTCTCTCTCTGTCGTATCGACTCGCCTTTTATTTTATTTTATTCGGTTAGGTTTTTCATTCTTGCTCTCATTTCGAATTTGAACAGAAATTTGTTTCCATCTACTGTATTACTATAAATATTCTATTTTATATATATAAATTTTGTTTCTGTGCCTCGTACATGCACAGTGTGCATTCTTGCAGCTCGCTCAATTTTTGTTGCAACAAATGTTTACACAGTTTAATTATTAACATGCATACGTATAGGAAAAACGAAAAGAAAGTGTCCTAACAACTCAATAAAAGAATTCACGTTTTCATAGATACTATTTCCATCCGAAGAGGAAACCTGTTTTTAGCGTTTCGTCTAATTTAGAACACCGCTTCTGGCATGAAAAAGAATCGTAGCTTTGTAAATCGTTCAAATGACGAACGTTGTTCGTTTTGTTCGCTCTGGTCTTATAGTATAGTGACCGAGTTACTCTCAAACTACGCTGTCAAAGGGTAAAAGCGAGCAACAAGGGCGGCGACAAGCAACTTTTCCAAGCTCTTGGTACTTCTTTCCGCACGAGCCACTTGGCCTGAGTTATGCCGGGTTGTGGTCGGTTTATTTTGCAGTAAATCGCTTGAGAAACTACGTCCCCTCTTGGCTGGCTATAAATTATCGCGAGGCTCGAACATAATCCGACACGCGACTCGTGGGAATTCCGAGTGAAGCCCCCGACAGATACAGTGAGAACCGTCGAAATTCGAACGTCTCTAGAAACGTTGAGAATTTTTCTCGTGATACGCGTCTATTACGGTTTCGAAGAGCGAAGTCTCTTCTTTAAAACAAGATCCTAAAACTTGCTCTACGATTTCTCCTCGTCATTTTATCGAATTTCAAACGTTAGGGTTAAACGACAAAAATTCGAAAAATCCGAACATTTCTTCATCTACGAATGTCTGTAAAAACAAAATTATAGAATTTTCTTCGCATCTAAATCTATCATGGTCATAAAGATCGAAGTATTTTCTTTGCAACGAGATCTTGAAACTTGCTCTACGATTTTTCCTCGTCATTTTATTCAACTTTGAACGTTAGAATTGAAGGACAAAAATTCGAGAAATTCTAACGTTTCGTCAAAGTTCAATGAAATGACGAAAAAAAAGAAAAATGGTACACAAAGTTTGATGACTCGTTATAAAGAGAAGACTTCAGTCTTCAAGACTATTGTAAATCTAGTTTTGGAGAATATTTTTCAACATTTCTAGAGATGTTTGAATTCCTGTAATTTCTATGTACATACATATATCTCTAGATTTTAGATTCTTCTATAAAAGTTTCAAAAATGTTTCATATTAACAAGGCTGCGAATGTTTACGCGTTTATACGGGAAAAACTCGAAGGTATAAAGCTGCAAACAACAATGCACGTAAAATATATTCAGAGCAGTGTATTTGTTGCAATATTTCATGATATACAACGAAGCGCGAAAATTTTCGATCTGCGTGCAATGCATTCGTACGAACGATATGTATTTATGAAAAAAAAAAAATTCCCATAAATATTCACATATTTTAGCGAGTAACCGCGCATCGTTTCCCAGTTTCTCCGTCTGGTTATTTTAAACAGAGTGACAAAAATCCATTGTCTCGACCCTCGCCGATTTTACGATACGAGCACAGCGCGCTGTTTTTGACAATTAGAATTTCCACCGCCAGCTTCTCGACGCTCTTCAATTTAGTTGTTTATGAACAGGAAAACTTCGGATTCTAATTAGAAGTTGCCGCGGCGGAGTTTCCTGTTGCCTCTCGACAGCGATTGTCGACGTCGAGAATTTCAAACGGACTGATCTTGTACGATTGACCCTTGCTTCCTCGAGTTGGCTGCACCACTTCTAAAAATCTACTACCTCCCATTTTTTTCTTAATTTTTGCAAAGTATTAATTTCGCTGTCTTTTATCTCTATCTTTCTCTCTCTCTCTCTCTCTCTCTCTCTCTGCATTGTGTAATGGAAAAATTTCTAAATTCCTGTTATTCCTGGAATCTGGAGAACCGCCAGAATGGTCAAAATGACCGATTTATAATTTTTGCTAAGACACTATACTCTCAGAGAGAGAGAGAGAAATATTTACTCCGCTGTGTTGTAAGAATTCTCTAATTTTTCTACTCGCCAGACGTCTTTGCCTCTGGATGGAAATTCGATGCTCTCGAAACGTTCAAATCGTCAGACATTTCGGAAATTTTACACGTCCTTTGCCGAGATTCTTTTTCAAAAATCCAAAGAAGACTCAAAAGACACAAACGTTGATCCGATTTCAATTCAGTTGATCGCGTAAACGAATCATTCTGCGATTTCTCTTCGCGCATTTCGCTGCTAGATCATTAATCAACGCGTTCAAAATTCAGCGAATGTGAATTAAACACAGGTTCACTGCGAATTCGTTCTCAAAAATTCCTGTTCGTAACAGCGAGTATCGATCATCGGCTCGACGAATGGTAGATTAAACGGGGGAGGGGGAGGGGGACGACGACGAGGCCACCGTAATTTTTATACGCGTTTAAACGACTGGGTGTTCAAAGCGCGGGGATTTCGCGTGCCCGAAGCATGGAAACGCGACAGTGATAAGTGAATAGGAATTTATATTCTGCTAGGATTTGATAAATGTGGCCGGTGCCCGACGATTTCGCGGCTGACCAACGCGAACCGATATCAACGATCAAACCGAGCCGATCGGTGGAAAGCTGGAAACGAGATACGAAAGAATCGATCGCCCACAGAAACGGGATTGCTGATACGATCAATCACAAAGGGACAGTTTTTATTTTCTTTTTTTTTTCTTTATCTTTTCTTATCTTTTCTTTTAATACGGAATGCTAAATCGCTCGAATGGATTTCGAGAGAAAGGAATTCAGTTTTTGAAAAAAATCTTTCTGGGAATCTCTGATGCCCCCTGCCTGATCTATAGTATTCTATGAACCACTAGCACACTGAGCTGCCTTCTTCCATTGAATAAATGCTAAAAATGTTATAAACGTGTTGTATAACTTGTCTAGATGTAATTATATCCATTTTTAGTTACCAATATAAATAATATAAATAATATATGTCATATTATATTATAATAATATAAATAATGTATAGTAACAATAATATGACATATATTATAAGTATAAATAATAAATGTCACAATAATAATATTATATTTCATGTATAATATCGTATTACATTATATGTTATGTAACATGTACATAATAATATATATAATTTATTATAATTATAAACGAATATTATTTTATTATTAGTTATTATTATACACAATTACATTTGTTATAATTTGTGTATTTATTTAACTATTATTATCTAAAAAACTTGACTTTCATTTACATCATGACAATCATAACATATTAATAAATTTCTATTATCCGGAGCCTGGAAATTTCTGTCCGCCTTCAATGGAATCAAAGCTGGATTCAGCCAAACGAAATCTAAATCGTGTAGCGAATTCTAAAAACTCTGGCAAGTTACGTTGTTAGTAGAATCGAGACGAAACTACCGATTCTCCAGGAATCTCCTCCAGATCGAGCTGGAAATAGCTTCGTAAACCGTGTAAACCGTAAACGACGCCCATCGGTCCACGTCGGCAAATCGGCGGTCGGTCGATGAGAAATTCATTAGCCGGAATTACCTCTCGCCCCTTCCCCCCCCCCCACCGATCGTGTGTGTCTCACCTGTGAAAAAAGATCGAGGATTTGGCAAACGAAGCTTTGCCATTTATCCCGAGCTACACACATACACTTGCTAAGCTAAATCCGACTTGTTTGTCCCGTCACACACGTTCCGCGACTCCGACGAGTTCAAATGACAATGACCCGCGGAGGGAGTAGCTCGTTGCCTTGGGTTTGCCCTCCTCGTCAACCTCGTCGTTTTCGTGGGCGAAACATGGCCGGCTTCTTCGCTTTGCACGGACGACGAGGAGCCGGCGATTTGTACACGGCTCTCCCTCGGAACGAGCCGTGCAAACGACGTCACTTATTCAAGCGCTGCGAAGCGATTACGCGCGACTTGAGCCCGCCGTGTTCCAGGTATCGGTCTTCGTCCCTTTACCGGGGATACCCCGTGCAAACACACTGCCGCTGCTGGAACAACCGCGTCGCGAGCGTGATCGCAACTGGACCGACGCTGGCATCTCTGTTTGCCGGATGGAGATTGGTGTTTCGATTAGCCGCGTTATTTGTTCAGCGAGGGACAGGTTGCAGAATATAGCGGTGCCAGGTGCCTTTCGAGTAGGTGGGATTTCGGAAACGTGGAACGTGGACTTTGGATGTTCACGGGGATTCGCCAGGATATTTGCCAGTATGGATTTTTGGCAGAGGATTGCTTCCCTGTCCCCGATATGTTCTGGAAGGAGCAGTGTACTTTGAATATTTTCAGTCAGTCACGCGCGTGTACTGTATTTCAAGACTCGAGACTGCAGTTCGAGAGAGAGGACTGATTAAATATATATATATATATATATA
>WIUT01005415.1:0-15058 GCA_010645135.1 Tetragonula clypearis | reverse complement strand
CACACACACACACACACACACACACACACGTACAGAGAAGAGGATGGAAGGACGAACCAAGGAACAAAGGACAGACGGATAGGTGTAGAAACGGAAAAGAGGGATTCGTGCAACCGGGCGGATCGTTGGAATGGGTGGGAAAAACAAAAGCGAAAGACCGAGGACGGGAAAGAAAAGAGGCGAGCACGAAGAGAGGAGATCGGCACCGAGAGTCCGAAAGGAATTAGATTTGCTCGGTGCTAGCCAAGCGCGACGAGCAGAATGCAACGCGATCCGCCGGTAATTCGAAACGCGTTCCTCGGAAACACGGAGAATTATTCCTTTGCCGCGTGCTGTTCCTGCTATTGCCACTGACGCTTCGGTTGCTCTTTTCTGCTGTTGCTGCTGCTGTTGCTGCTGCTGCTGCTGCTGCTGCTGCTGCTCGTGCTATTGCTGCCACTCTTTCGTCGTTCGAGTCGTTATGCCCTCCGAAGATACTTCATTGGATCACAGAACCTGCTGCTTGCGCTCGACGAGTCGAGAGTAGCGGCTGCTATTTTTCTAGACAGACTGTTCTCTGTGAGATTAGGTGTTCGAGAGAAGCCTGGTAATACAAGTATTGGTTTTTCTTTCATTTGGAAAGGATTGGCAACTTGGAACGTGAATCGTGTCGTATCTGGCAACTTTGACAATTATTCAGTACTCTGATTGGTTCGAACAATTCGGAAACTGTAATATATGTCGGCGAATGATACAAGTATAGAAACATAGTGATATTACCAACGATCGAAAAAGTGAAGGACTACTTGCAAGTAGGTATCTATTTGGATTTCTTCGAGAAATGTTGTTTTACGTTCCAACGGATAAATGTACGTAAACTACTAAAACTAAAATGTTTCGGGCGGAACAGCACTTGTGAAATATAAAAGTGAAAATTTCCCCCTCGAAGGTACAGATAGTTTGTTCATCAACATTTTTCAGCAAATACCGACTTAGCCGAATGCTATTCAACGAATGAACGTAAAAATTGATTTCTAAATAAACGTTCTAAAACAACTCGTCTCCCTCGAACTTTTATCATACAGATTCTAAGGTATTATATCTGTTCTACGACGGCTAATAACACTGTTCAAAAAGTCCACAATGTTCAACATGAAGTGTAATGCTTCTTTCTAAAGTCCCGCAGAAATAGATTTTTTTTTTAATGTAAATTTGAACAAACACAACACACAATTAAAAACTATATATAAATCGAAAAAATGATAGAGCGATCGTTATTGTATCTTCGAGGAATTTTAACACTAAACCTACCGAGCCTTCGTGTATACCTATTTCTACCATCAAGGCTCGTATGATCACTTTGAAAAAGAAACATATTTCTTAATACAGAATGAAGATTATAAACAATTAGAATATTTTTTTATATTTACAAAATAAGTAATGTTTATTTTATTCAGTTTCGCCACATTGTTCATAAATTATAGGATTCTTGATTGTACATTTACCACGTACGTATTTTTCACATTTTACATAGATTTTGTTCATATTATTGCCTTTGCAAAATCTTATCTGGCATTTCTTCCGGTCACATGAATCTGTAGTTATATCTGTGATTGTTTTTACTGGTCGTTTTGTTGCTCTTCTTGATATTCGGATTGAAATAAATATAAACCTTGGTTTATAACAGCTTGACTTGTTCACGATGAATTTGCGCCAAACGTTCGGAAATCAAGACGAATTTATCGGTTTATCTAAGGGCTGGCTGTGTCGATTTCTGTTATCAAATCGAACCTTATAACTCCTGCAGTCATTTCTGCTCATAGTATTGGAGAAAAATACCGAACTCCATTTTTTTCCTTTTTTTTTTTTTTAATAACGTTGCATATTTATAATGTGAGCGAGAAAATTGCTAGACATACTTTCAAATAAACAATTTTCTTTAGATAGCAAGTAAGATGATAGAAGACAAAGACCGATTTATGCAAAGAATATAAATACGATCAAATAATCTCTCGCTTTCAAAACATAAGAAAAAAAAGTGAATATTCAAAAAATGCATTGTACGTATGATATAAGAGAAGTTGTGAAGTTAAATGGCGATGCAATAACATCGTATGAAGGATATTCTAAACGAAATTTTTAAAAAGGGTCATTTGACCCCGCTTGGTAGGTTTAGTGTTAATAAGAACCCTGAGCGAAAGTGAAATGCAAATACGGGGTTATTGACGAATAATTCGAACGAACGATCGCTGTGTTTGCTGAATGTTTGAGCGCAGTGGGGAACAATGTGATCCAGGTGATCGTAGTGGATCGTAATAGCCTTAGAAATATCTTTTGGGAGAGTCGTCTTAATTAAAACCAAGTAATCTACGATTCCTCTTGCATCCGTGCAAAACCCCCGAACCAGTGTCTTTTGCGTCTACGAGAGCTGCGCTATTGCGACTGAAGAACAACATTCTTCTTTTTTCCTCTCCCTTGGAAGAAACGCCGGTGAATGGAATCGCCGTGTTCTTGCATTACGTTGCCATTTATCGTTCCGATAGTATTATTACTCGCGAAACGCGGCGCTCAGTTTAAACATCGTAATTCATTTCACGCATCGATTATACGTACAACAAACGGTTTTCTTGATAGATGGTAATTGCAATATTGATTTGTAATCCTGCAAATATCGCCATCGCGATAGGTTGGAAGAATTAATACTCGTCGGAAAATCGCTGACGTTACTAATAACGCCGCCGTTCGTGATTTATTACCTTCTACGAGGACAAATAACGTAATAGGCGTAAATTGAATTTTCTAAAAAAAAGAAAAAAATTCGCGTTTGTTACGTCGAACGAATTCGCCGCGTTATTAATTATCCATTAGCGATCCATGCTCCATATTAATTGAGACGATGATATTAATTAGACATTAATCTTTATTCATCCGTGTTCGTCTATGTGGTCTAATATATATCAATATAAATTATTCGTTGGTCTGACAACGAGTGAAATTAATTACGGCGACTGTATCGTAACACCGACACACTGTATCCTCGGCCGTCATTTGTTAATTTCGTCGATAAATGCCCACGCTGTTGCAGATCGCTACTGAGACACACAAAATGGACTCTAAACGTGATAAGCTGTTCGTGAAAGCCCTTGATTTACAAGCCCTTTGAACTGCGTTGACGTCTTTGTGCTCGAATTTCATCTGTATCATCAGCAGCGCTACGAGTAGCCAAGGCCTACTATGCACGTAATCAGCTACATTAGCAACTAATTATTCGATAAAATTAAGCTTGACCGTTCGATCGTAAACAAGATGAATGAACCGTGATACTTATTGTCCCGCTTCTATCGCTTCGCAGGCTTTAAGAGATTTATCGCTTTAGGCGCCTATCCACTGTCCTTCATCGCTCTAACAATTTTCATTAATCTTGTCAGACTGGTTCATTTACCTATAATCGCGTTATAGTAACAAATAATAAAATTGTAAATTATAGAACGGCGTTTAGACGAGACGTAACACAAATTTCTATGCTTTTGTCATTCCGCACAGCTGCGCGTGTATAACATTTCGATGCGTTCGCCGAAGCGTTTAAACAGCCACGATCCATCGTCGTCAAAGAGCATCGATATTCACCGGAATTGTCTTTAAACGCTGGTTCAAACTCGAACCGAGCAATTTAGATTTCAGTGGATAAACTTTCGACTTTACTTTGCCGTAGCCACGCTAATCTAATATCCAATATTGCTAAGGGATATGTCTTTTTTCTTTTAAATCTAAATGTCACCATTCCATCGAATTCGGGACGACGCGGCATCGAAAGTTGCGAGTCCCGTGGCTCGAATCGAACGTGGATTTAATTAGTTCAAAGAGCCAGTGAGATCGCTAGGAGGCTCTATCGCCACGATGAACTTGAGAAACAAGTAACGGGACAGGCGATCCGAACGGATAGAGGCACGGAACAGGTTTGACTTCGTTGCCGATCGAAAAGACGCGGTCGCCTCTGTACGACGATTAAGTAATTACCGCAGATTGTTCCCCTCCCCTCCGACAATCAGCCAGGTCTAATATTAATCGCTAATTAGCGTCTGGGCACCGGCTCAATATTAATCGGCGATTAATTGATCGCGCCCGGTATTCGCTCGGTTAATATCTGGCCATTCATCTCAACGATCTCGATCTTTGCTCGCCGGTGCAAGCGAGAGAATTCTCTCGAGATCCACGCTCGATCCGCCACGTTATATATCTTTGGCGAGAATCACGCGCCGGATTTTTGTACCAAACGGCTGCTACACATCCTCCTCTGGTCGTTGCCGTCACGATCACCGGTTGGTAATTCTAACATTCAATTAGCCGGTTGAATTATACCGGTGTACCGAGCCACGCGGTATCGCGATCGGTTTCGTTTGACAGAGCGGGACTTTCTTTTTGGAGAAATTCGCTGATCAACACCCGGATAAGATGTGAATTTATGGGAGAGATTGCGGCAGGGGGGTTTTCTCAACGCGCGGTACGTATTTCTCGTTTGTTGTTCCTCCCCCTCCCCTTCCCCGTTCGATTTATCACGTAGAACAAAGGCTTTTTGTACGAAACATTTCTATTGATTTAGTATGATTTTTTTTTTTTTTTTTGATGATTTCTATTTAAAATTATAGACCGTAGAAAGATCGTTTGTGATTAAAAATTGTCGATATCGGCGAGCAACGTGCACGTCATTTAGATTATGCTACTTGCTCGATGTTTCTTTTCTCCCGTTGCGGTGAAATTGACACTGTATTTATGCGTATCTCGCGTCTCTGTTTTTATTCTATCTCGCGATAGTGAAACGCGAAATTTATATGAAACAATGTGTAATCGCCGTAACCGTAATCTCTTTTGTCAAGGAGAATAAATAGAAAATATGCCTGTACAATAACGGGACGACCATAAAACGGTTAAACGCGTACGAAACGAAATAAAAAAGAAAAAAAATGAGAGGGATAGAGAGAGAGAGAGAGAGAGAGAGAGAGGAACGTTTGTAACTTTGTCATACGAAAACAGCATAAACGGGGGGAAGAGGTGGAAGCGTTATTTTATAATTGCCTTAAAATTTATTTTGAGCGTTTAACATTCTGTTTGGAGTAAAAAACGGACGTGATAAAAACTACCGTTACGCCGGTTGTTCCGTCTCTCCTCCCTCTCTCCTTTCTTTCTTCTTCTTTTTTTTTTTTTCTTTAAAGTTGAATATAATGAAATTTGAAGAGCGGCTTTTCCAAATTTTCGCAAACACCAAGTATCACGTTTAGTTCTTTCCGGGCAACTGATTTCGTAGTGTAATTGCAGACATGACAGTTCTTTTCTTTTCTTTCCTCTCTCTCTCTCTCTCTCTCTCTCTTTTTTTTAACAAAGTAAAACAATACCAGCATTAAAGCCAGTGCAAAAGTATATGTTTACTGTTCCATCTCATCCGTGAGAATTTTAATTTTAATTTTAAGCAAACGCGTTACACGGAGCATCCACGTGTTATGCTTACCAAATAGGTTTATATCTAAGCGAAAAGAAACACGCGCGACTATGAAAACCAATTAAATTTTTAGCTAAATATCTCGACCTGAATGCATTTTTCGCTGTCACTTGCGTTTATCGATTTTGTTGAACAAGGTGTCCATTCCTTAATCGATCAGTCACTTCGATAAATCGCTGTTAAATTTTTCCAGTTGTCGAGACACGAAAAGGAGAGAGAGAGAGAGAAGGAAAGGACTGCACGATGCAATCGTACCTATAGAAAATTACGATACGTCTATCTCTATCTCTATAAAATTATTTCCACGCCAATCTTCAAAGATTCACGGATGTTGCCCAAATCACGATACACGCGAAACCCGTTCCATTTACCAAAACGAAATCTCTCGAACCGAGGCATTACAATCGTCGAAATCAACAAGCCTAGTCAATCAATCGACTACACGAGAGAGCCAATCGCGAAATATACCGGCCTCGCTCCCTTACCCAAATCCACAATGTGTGCCGCGATACAGCACAATACAATAAAGCAAACGCATCTAACGCGTCAATCTAAAACGCATCCACGGACGATTTGAAAATACGTTTTGCGGCTTGCAGCAGAGAATGAAAAGCAACGAGGGCTGAAGAGATATTGAAACAACAGGCTCTCGTCGCGTTGTACAATGTGTCGAAACTATTCCAACCAAGAGAAAGTTGTAATTTTTCTATATACATATATATATGTATAGAGAGAGAGAGAGTTCAGTTTCGTTTCTTTTCGAGTTTCCGAGTCTTCGAAGAGACTTTTGATATTGAAATATCATCTTGTTACAAAAGTTATTTATAATCGTGCTGATTTTCTTTCTTTTTCTTTTTTTCTTTTACATATTCGTCAGTTCGACGTACGTTTTTATAATTGTTTAGAAATAAGATACAGAGTCATTTCGAAATACAGTTCCAACAAGGCACGCAATATACTCGTCGAAAGTTTCTACGACTGTTTCGCACGCTAGCGCCACGATCGAGCCGGTGTCAGCCTTTCTTCACAGTCAGACAGTCGTTTCTTTTTTCAACATAGGGTCCGGCAATACGATATCGGCACGCGTACGCATACGCGGCGTAGAGAGAATTCGCAACGAGTTAAACAGAATCTGTCCGTGCGAACGGGGGCTGTCTCGTGATCTAGCCAGGGTGGATCTACCACATTTTGTGTATTTTTACACCGCAACCGCGCGTTCCGCCTATCGTGTCTCTTCCACCCTCTCTCCTGCACCCTCGCCGCCACTCGCCGTATGCCCCAATGTGTGCCAGGTAATTGGGTGTGAAATGAAATCTAACGAAAACCCTTTTAGGCGTGTGCACAGTCGCTCGCTTGTGGACAGAGTAGCCCGGCCCATCCTCTTGCACCTTTCAACCACCACCACCCTCCTTCCTGCCTTCTCCCATCACAGTGCACCCCTTGCCTTGCTACACCACCACCACCACCACCCTCCCCCCTCCCACCCTCCGCCCTCTTGCTCGTGTCGTCAGCCTCGAACGAGCACTCCGCTTTTTCGCCTCCATCCTTCTCCGCGTATCGTGTGTGTATCGCTATTCGAGGCGGGTGTGTACGCGCGCGCGCGAATATCGTGTGAGAGGGTGGTTCACGATCAAATAGTTTCCATTTTTTGTCACCGCCATCAGCCGTCCTTTCTCGTCTGCATGCCACAGCGACGGAATATTACGGGACGATGGTTAAACTCCTCGTTCACGCTCTCCACTCTTTTGTTCTTTGTTGCTTTCTTTCGCCGCTACCGCCACCCCCCTCCCCCGCCCTCTTCGAATACCCTCCTACCACCGTCAACCGCCCGGCCGCTTTTCCTATTCGCGCGATAGCGACTGTGTTGTTGTTTCTCTCTCTCTCTCTCTCTCTCTCTCCTTGGTTTTTTTTTTTTTTTGTTTTTTCACGTTTCCCAGGCGGAAATTTGGCCGGAATCGACGCGCCTGCTCGCCTTTACCGGACACGGGTAACCGGTTCCGGTTTCTTCTTCTTCCTTCTTCTTTCTTCGCTGTTCGCACGGTGTTTTCTTTTCCTTTCTTTTTTTTTTTTTTTTTTTTTGTTTTCATTTCTCGAGAGGCGAGCTCTCGACGTCGCTTCGAATTTCGGTGGTTCGCTGTTTCGACGCTTGGCTGATTAAAGAAACGGAATGCTTCGCTGCAGGCTCGATCGATATCTAGGCGCCTTTAAGTAAGTATTAATTGACTCAACATATCGGAATACATAAATCTTTCAGTTCAGATTTCATATTCTGCCATAAATATATATGGCTAACAATCGTCGATCCGATTCACAGTGGAATGGCTCGTCCTTGATCAGACGTGACTCTTGATTCGTCGCGTATAATGACGTTTGCTTTTAGGTTTGTTCCGTAAAAGTGCACTGCGTTAACTAACCCTGTACCAATGATTTTTATCAACATTTACAAACGACGTAATTCCTTTGCAATCGTTCAATTCAATGTCTCCGTGTCCGCGAAGTCTCTTCGACAAAACCATCTGAACGTTCGAAAATTACGTTCGAAATTACACACACTCGAGCGAAAAGTATTTTATTGATTACACGTATGAAAGCGACGAAGAAAATTATTGCACATGGCTGAACGAAACGGTAGTGTTTCTATCGGGGAAATTATCTATGCAAGGAATTGCCAGCAAGATTTCAAGTAATATCGTTGTACGCAACTAATATCAAACATGACCATTGCGCAATGAATTCCCCTGCGATTTCCTCGTAAAGATTCACGCTGTTAGAAACTATTAAATCACAAGCCGAACTCTTAACGTGAACAAGTTCATTTAAACAACAACTATCGTCCGACTTTTAATTACTCGTTACTCTAATGAAAGAAAAAAAAAAGAAAAAAATAAAATCGAGCCACGTGTCAGAAAAATTCATCAACTGGCAACAGACTCGTCGTACTCGAACGTTCGGAGAATTGAGATGAAATTGCGAACGCGTTCTTTATACGTCTGCCGTAACGAGAAACGATCTCGTCGCGGAAGCTTTCGCGGAAAGGTACACGCGGTGGGGGAGAGGAAGGAATCACGGTTTATACGATAAATGCGCGGCGTTTCACGCGACCGCTGCAACCGGCGAAAACTCGTAAAAGTTTCCCTTCCTCCGGAGGAGATCCCACCGTCAATATGCTTAGCCATTTTTCGGCCGAATCTCCGCTAAGCTTCTTAGCGGGTGGCCCGCTCGCGTGTGCACGCGACTCCGGGCGACTGCGTTGGCTCTGCCGTTTCCCGTGTAAAATGCAAAAAGCTGAGCTCAGCCGTGCCCGTGTTATTATTATTACGTTAACCGGCGCGGCGACGCGGGCTAGATTGCGTTTTTACGCTCGTAAATCGAGCGGGGGGGGGAAGGGAGAGGGTGAGAGAGAGAGAGAGAGAGAGGCCGAGCTTACAGACTACCACGACGATTTTCCGCGTGTCGTTACCGACCGGGACAAGCCACCAGACGCCAGCGGATTTTTCGGAATTCAACCCTGCCTCTTCCCCCGTTCAACCTCGCCGTCACTGTCGGTGCTCGCCGCGCCCGTTCTTCCGGCGAAATTATTCCGCGTTTGCCCGGCGTTCTGCATCGCTTTCAATTGCCGCTCGCGTCGTGTCGTCCTTTTGCCACTTCGTCGTCTGGTCTGCGGTCGCGCGATACCGTAACGCGCCTGATAGCACTGGCCTTGAGTGATACGCCGAGGATTTGAAACGGCAAAGGATCACGCGAAATTTGAGGGAAACGTTGTACGTCTCCGTTCCTTTTTTTTTTTTTTTTTTTCTTTTTGTCCGAAACTAGAGATTTCCGTCTCTCTGGAAATTGCTGGTTTCCCCCAATTTTCGCTACTTCGCTACCACTTCGTTTCTTTAAACGAGAGGTTCCTTTTCTTTTTTTTTTTGCGACTGAAGCGAGAGACTAATCGAACGAGCTTTGTAGCCAAAATTGGGAAACTGAAATCGCTGAGATCTACCGCGTTTGCAAGTTTCGCTTCGTGAATAATTGAATTTTTCTTAAATATCTAAGAGAATGAATGACACGTTGAAGAGACGAAAGAAGTTGTCAATTGGTATCGGAGAACGACGAACGCTTTCGTTATTTGTGTCATTTGTTATCGAGTGATCGTCGGGAAACACAGGACAAAACACCGAGTCGCGCGTTTACGTGCAACTTAACACGGCCACAGTGTTAAATAGAACAATAGTTTCACAATCGATGCGTAATCATGACTTTCTCCATTTGGCGGTAGCCACCTTCGCGAAATTGAATCGTTCTCTCGCATAGCGATCGAGAAACATCGGCCAACGATGATCTCGAGGCTTTCTCGCTTTTACTCGACGAGCGACGCGTGAAAAACCGCTTGCACTCGCGACGGGAAAAAGTGACCCGGTCACGCCAGATGCCCTTTGGAACTTCTTTCCGTCAGTACCGATTTCACGTTCAGAGCTGCTGCGCAGCTCGTTTCTTTGTTTCTCGCAAAGACACGCGTGCTTGCACGTCCTGTTTGATTACAGTTCGTTTCCAATTGTTAGTCAACGATGTTTTCGAGAAACAACGTTGGAAGTTGTGTGCCAGTTTCGGTGATGCCAAAGCCAAAAGGACACTTACATTAAATTCGATTGTACAGTGATTTCATCAATAAATAAAAATAATTCTTATAATTTCCAGTTAATCAGAATTTGTCACAATTGTGCGTTTATAAGTAGTTAGAGATTTACTTTGCACCTAATATTTCTTGAAATTAAGATTGGTATCGCGAACGTCAGCAGCAACGATGCCGTTGTTCACTTCGCAAGCAATTATTTCAGATTCGTAAATCCGGTAGATCTTCTTCTCGGTGAATTTACAGGAATCGTTCGAGCTTTCGAGCCTTTCCCTTTCATCTCTCCCGATCCAACGTGAATTCCCATGTTTCACGGCGAAAAACACCCGCCGAAAGCAGCCGGCTCGCTTCGTTATCCGTCGTCGAACAGTCCATATCAGCTCCTCGATTACACCAATTATGCCATGCGCCGTTCATTTTTCCAAGCTTTTCCCTCTGATTCATCAGAATCTCCTTGGCTCGCTGTTCCGGCGGCCTCCAGGAGCGTGCAATTAAGAAGAGATGAACATGCGCAGCCGGGCCAACGTTTAACGAACCTGGCGAAACCTTTCAAAAACGCGAGAAATACTTTTCCCAGGCAATTGGCCCCCACTCGCCCCCACGATTTCGTATTTTCCAGAGGGAGATGGATCCTGGTTCTTTGTCACTGAATCCTTCATCGTCCTGTAGTCCGCGTCGCGTCACCCCCGTAAATCGAAGATCACTAACTTTCATAGACTTGCGATCGAAGAATTTTAAGACAAAAATACGATATTTCACGAGTTTTTATTTTTAACCACTACTCATTTCGCGATTGAATTAGTAACTTTCACACTTACGATCGAAGAATCGATAAAAAACACGATGTTCTACAAATTTTTGTTTCTAATCCTGCCATTATTCAATTCGTGATTGAATAGTCACTAACTTAGTTCATTTAGTTATTAAATAGTTCACAACTTTCATGGGCTTGTGTTTGAACGACGACATTAATACGACATTCTAGAAATTTTTTATTTCTAATTAATTCACGACCAAATAATTACCAACTTACGATGAAAGTAATTTCAAGATAAAAATTCTACAAATTTTCTAATCTCGTCACAGCCTATTCCATGACTTGAATAATTATTAACTTGGTTCATTGCTAAATCATTTCGCGCGCCTACGATCGCAGATTGGGCAAGTAACTTTAAGAAAAGGAAATTTTACTTCTAATCTCGTTGTTATTAAATTGTCGCGTACTTTCACAGACACACGATCGAACGATCGAAAGTAACTTCGAAATAAAAAGTACAATAGCCTAGAAATTTCAATCAAGTTCAATAATTACAATAAATAAAATTTATATTTCTACAAACTGTGAAGATATCGTGCGCGATAATTAACAAACGTGAAACACATTGAACATTGAATCGTTCTTCTGTCGGAATTCTTCTGTTTCCGCTTTTATGGACTGCTTCGCGCTCACAGCTAACAATCGCTCGGTGGATCGCCACTCGCACCTGTTCCGCGAAGAAATCACTGCCAATGATGATTGCGCGGCTGGTAACGGCGAGAAATAAAAAAGAGGGATAACGATTCGCGCGAGCCGAGAGTCGAGCGTGCGTTTCAATGATATTCCACGCCCGATTCAATCTCACGCAGCGGCAGCGTGAAGGATTATTAGGAGGCACGAGCACGAAAGGGAACAGGCAAGGATGCTCGAAGCTTCAGCTGATAACTTGCCAGGCGTTTAAACGGCCAGTTGTTTAGAAAGTTAGCGCGCGAAGAATGTGTATTCCCCCATTAACTGCGGATTTTCGAAAATACGAAACAATTTCGAGGGAACAATTTCCCTCGAACTGTCGAATGTACGAATTCGCACGATAACTGGTTGAAATTACGTTCAAACGAAGGTTCCTGTCTCAATATTGTCTAACCTAATCTAA
This sequence comes from Tetragonula clypearis, assembly GCA_010645135.1. NCBI lineage: Eukaryota > Metazoa > Arthropoda > Insecta > Hymenoptera > Apidae > Tetragonula > Tetragonula clypearis. The sequence continues at coordinate 3,060 of WIUT01005415.1, read as the reverse complement.
ATCTAGCCTGAGTTATTCGGCGATCATTTTAAAAGCAAGTACTACATTTTGAACCGTGTGTCGTATCGTGAAACGAAAGCAAACGAGAAAAGGGAAGCCAAAGGGAAAGGAGAAAAAGGGAAAGAATTTCAAGCGTTGCAATTTACATCTCGACCCATTACAACAACGTCCCGGCGTCGTTATCAACCGGCAACCTTCGCAACAACGAAACGACCGGTTGTATTTAAAACGCATTAAGTAGAACGAGATTCGTTGATTGCTCGGCTTGCGGGAGCCTCGGTATTTCGGTGCAAGTACGTACGTCTGTAAACGACGCCTGTTCCCGCGTCGACGAGCGCGCGATAACGCGGACGAACGCGTCTCCCTAGGAAAGAAGAAAAAAAAAAAGAAAAAGAAAAAGAAAGGAGAGAAATCAGAAACGAAGGACGACGACTGTCTGCCACTTGGAACTCGACGTTTGACGCGAGCTGATAATACTAGGCTTCGACCATCATTGGTTCACGCGTATCAGAATCGAATTCGAATCTTTCGATGGTACGAGATTTATACTTTTCAAATGAAAGTATAAAAGTGTAATTTTCTCTACCCGACGACGACGACGACGTGACTTTGTATCTTCGCTCGAGCTCGATATTTTATCAAATACGTCAGAGAGTCGTCGGACGATCAGATTAAATGTTATTCGTGATTGATGTAATCGAGACAACGTGCATGTAAATTACAGTACGGTAATTAAATGTAATTAATGGAGGGATAGTGAGAACGAGTTTGTAACGAAGAGGAACAACCTGGCACGCGGACTTTCTCCGCGAGTTTCGTTCCCCCTTTTTTCTTCTTCTTCTTCTTCTTCTTCTTTTTATTTCTCAACCGATCGGGAGATTAATTAAGAAACACCTGGTCCGTCGGATCGTGACGCGACACACGGTTGAACGGTAATTTTTCAGCTTGAACTTCTCGTCGGTTTTTGAAGACACTATCCTACTCGTCATATTCGTCTTTTTCGTTCGCAAAGGAATCAAGGAATTCAAGGAATCTGCTGAAGTAGTCAAGTATGATAACCTAGAACAATTCTCGCAACGTTTTGTCAACTTGAAAAATCTACTGATGAAACACTCGAGTAACAAGAACGGTCTGGGAAAATACTTTCAAAATTCCCGCAAAAAACACCGAGACCATCTCTGTCTGAGTTCGTGAGGTCTTGTCAACTCGAAGGAAAATCCGGATGGAGATGCTCGGATAAAATAACGCAGGGAAATTAAATCGGAAAATAAGACGAACAAAGGAGAATAGAGGAGAGAAGAGGGGAAAGGAGAATCGACCGAACGAGAACCGATTAATCCCGATAATACAATAACCGATCGGGTTTGCAACGCAAAGCAACGACAAAAGAAAAAGAAAAAGAAAAAAAAGACAGGCGAGAGCGATGAAAAATCAGCGTGGAAACGTGCGAGCAGGAGCACCACCACGATCGTGGACGCGCGAGGAGACACGCGCGCACACGCACACACATACACACGCGCGCGCATGTTCTTCGGGGCGGCATATGGGGGATCGCAACGTCGTAACGTAATGCCAGGAACGTCTGTCTTGTAGCAACAGATGCTGCGAGCATGCATAAGCGTGAGGTAGCTGGCATACCTTGGTATCGCCACGGCCCTTGCGCGCCCCGTGTACACGGCGTGTTTTTGTTGTTGTTGTTGTTGTTGTTGTTGTTGTTGTTGTTGGCTCGGCAAGGGGAAGCGAAACGGGCCGGTTCGTACGATGGGCGTGTTCGCCGCTTCGGCTACCGGTCTTGTCCGCAAGGGACGAACAACCGTCTATTACCAGGGAATATACAGGTGTGAGTCGGGAGAGCTGATCGAACGATTACCTTTAATCGAGCTGGCCCGTTCATCATCGCCCGTTAAATATTCGACGGGATCGTTTTCGGCCCGGCCAGCATCGGTTGACAAGCGACACCGCGTCCACGATTTGCGATCTGTCGCATTTTTTTTTTTCATCACTCGGGCGCCTCGCGCCTCGGGGATAAAGCGTAATTTTCGGGATTTCGAGCACTCCGAGAACTCTGCAGCTTCAAGTTTCTTTCGCGATCGCGTGATCTCGATCGCGATCCGTGTGGTACAATGTTGATCGTTGAGATGACAGGGTTGCAGGTCGGGTGCAGTTAAAGGGGAGGTAATTTCGTTTTCCTCCAAATCTCTCTCTCTCTCTCTCTCTCTCTCTCCCTCTCTTTTTCTCATTGGACTTTGTTGGCTCCTTTGGAGAGAGTACAAAAGTTGCTTCGTTCACGACTGGACGAAGTTTCGGAAGTTTGAACGTTGGCTTCCCTAATGCGCACCGGCGTAACGAGTATCCGGATGAAAATTAAACAAAATAAATTCCAGAATTCCAACAACTTCGCGTCAACAACTTGTCGAAGATTGTCTAATCTTTTCAGATGTAGATCCGGAATTTCATGAAAGTTGCACAAACTAGTTAAAGTATTGAATTTTCAACGTTCACCCTTACTGGAAAACAAATTTACTACAGAAGAACGGCAAGTTGTATTCTTTTTTTTCTTCATGTCACGTTCTTACGCAACGTCTGCGTCTGTCTCCTTCAAAAAAAAAAAAAAAAAATCATTTTTCACTTTCCCAGTAATTACGTAATTTACCATTTCAACTCGTCGACGATTGTCTAAGAAACGTTTACGGAACAAAGCCATGGAGGATCGCAGAATCCAGGCACGCGAGCGTGTAATTTGCGTTAGTTGGGCCGCGGGGGTGTGCAGCGCATAGATCGGGCGGGTAAACATCGCTTTAAATTTGAATCACGACGGCAGCAACAAGCAGCGAGAGCGCCACGAAACTCCCGAAAGTTCGTTTTCTGTCGCGAATCGGCAGACGTGCCTCCACCTTCCCCCACTCCCATCCCCTTTTTCTCATCGCTTTTCTACACGCCTTTATCTCCCTTCTTCTTCCTACCTGCTCCCCTTTTGTTTGCTTCTCTCCTCTGTTTTCTCTTTCCTTCTTTCTTTCTTTCTTTCTTCCTTTCTTTCTTTCTTTCTTTCGTTCTTTCTTT
>WIUT01005414.1:0-15060 GCA_010645135.1 Tetragonula clypearis | reverse complement strand
TCGGTCGTCGAAGCGACGAATGTTTCAGAGTCCACTCTCCTCAGCAGAGATCCGGCACCGCTCTTTCATCTTGCTTCACAGCACCGATCGATTCACCGATTCTTCTTCGTCTTTCTGCCGATTGTGAAATCGATTCTGCGCAACGACCGAATGTTTCAGAGTCCAACGTTCTTCCTCTTGGAACGAGTCAACTGAAACGATTCTTCGCGAGGCGTCGGCGAAATTACCGAACGCAGCGAGCGGCAAACGTCGAAAACGAGCGTTTGTTAGCCGGAGCCGGAGGAACAACGTTTGCAAGCAGTCGTTAGAAAGCAGAAGGCGTTCGAATGGAGGGGAGGAACTCGGCTCGCCGATGGAACGAAGCTGGCGGAGCCTTTAAATCACGGGGAACAATGCTGAAGGGCCTTGGCGGTAAGACGCCCAGGTAGGGAGAATTTCGGTGTTTTGTGCTGGCGACGCGCGTGAATCAGCCGGCCTTCGGACGATGTAAATCGCTTCTGCAGATAAACCTGCGCGTAATTCGGCGGAACGGGGCAGCACGTGACTTGTGGAGGAGCAGCGTAGCCTCCAGCAGCGTTGCCTCTATCCCTTAGTTTTAAGAATTTTCGTGAAATAGGTCGCTGGACGCACCTGTGCCTCTTCAACGCTCTTGACTCGGCTCGGCTCGGCTCGGCTCGGCGAGTTTCAACTGTTTTTCTTCGAGTTCCTCGAAACGAAGGGGGGCTCGAGCAGCCAGTTACGCTACGAAGCGAAGGAATTTTCGGACATTCGGCAACTGACTTTCACGGTCATCACTGATCCTCGGGGCGGGCAAACGTGCAAAACCAGCATTTCACGCAGAGATCGCCAATCTTCCAGCGAGATTCGTAATCTCGTAACGGCGCTTCTTCCTCGCGTTCTCCACGCAATCACGTGTATATCTGCGTGCGTAAATCGGCCGCGAGAAGAGAAAGAGAGGACGGAATCGAATGCGGCGCGTCGCGCAGGTGCAGCCGAAAGCAAAAGCGAGCGAGCGAGCGAGCAAGCACGCACCGAGTGCGATCGGTAAGCTTCTCTCTCTCTCTCTCTCTCTCTCTCGTTGGTCGTTGGTCGAACCAAGGCAGAGCGAAGAGAACGGGAGAACGTCGAGAGAGCAGAGAGACGGAGCCGAGCGGCGATCCCGAGAGGCCGTCTACTCGCGACTACTCGCTCGTTCGCTCGAGAACGCGAGACTTCTGCCGGCGCTCTGGTGGCCGCGTGCACGCTGCGCGCGTGTGTGTGCGTGCGTGTGTGTGTGTGTGTGTGTCACGCTGCTCGCTTCTGCTCTACGAACGCGAGCTCGCGCGCGTAAATATACGTACACGAACGAAGCTGTGTGTCCGACCACTCGGCGACCGTTCGCGAGGAGAAGGTGGGGGCGTGTGTGCCCGCCACCTTCGTGCACACCGCGGTTACATGCCGAGGAATTTTACTACGGCACACACGGTGGAACCTCATTGGCCGCGCGGCATTCCTGCGGACGCGGCGTTTTCCACCACTGTGACAAAACCTCGATATATATGTATCTATGGTTTTTTTTTGGTGTGAATGAATGTTTCAGTAATTTTGTATATTATTGGGTGTGTTGAGGAATATTAAACCAATATTAATATTAATATTAATATTAATATTAATATTAATATTTAATATTAATATTAAATCAGTCAAAGGGTTAAGAAAATTAATGGCAGCTGGTACCTTATTTAATAATTTTGTACATACGAGTATTGAATAATTTCATATGTCACGGGTGTTGAATAAATTTAGTCAATCTAGTTGAGAAAATTACAGGCAGCTACAGGTGTTTATACCAATCTTCCCAATTGATAATTTTACACATGATGTTAAATAATCTTGTACATGGTAATCGTATGTATTAATAATTTTATACATGATGGGCGTTGAATTATTTTAAACGTCCATCCAATTGAGAAAACTACAGACAGCTACAACTGTTTGTACCAATCTTCTTAATTAATAATTTTACACATGATGTTAAATAATCTTGTACATGGTAATCGTATATATTAATAATTTTATACATGATGGGCGTTGAATTATTTTAAACGTCAATCCAGTTGAGAAAACTACAGACAGCTACAGGTGTTTATACCAATCTTCCTAATTGATAATTTTACACATGATGTTAAATAATCTTGTACATGGTAATCGTATGTATTAATAATTTTATACATGATGGGCGTTGAATAATTTTAAACGTCAATCCAGTTGAGAAAACTACAGGTATTTGTACCAATCTTCTTAATTAACAATTTCATACGTGATGTTAAATAATTCTATATATGACGGGTGTTGAATAATTTCAAAAGTCAGTGCAGTTGAGAAAACTGCAGATAGTAAACTACAAGTGTTTATTAATTCCTTCATATGTTTAAAAACAACCGGAGATATTCGAAATGGACAAAGTTTATTACAAGCTTGTTACATGTATACAAGTTATATAAGCACCTTGTACATCGTGACTGAAAAAAAACTTTGAAATTCGCATTGTAAAACAATATATCAATGGTTTGAAATGAACAGCTGGAAAGATGCGAATATTTCTGTGACTTGTGGTATACTCGAATAATATGCAGAATGATCATAGTAAATGCTAAACTATGTTGTAATAATTATAAATCTGTTTTTTTTTTGTAAAGTAAAGAGTTACACATCTACTTACAAGTTCTAACGTACACTTTCGCAGTCGTATCTTGATAATCATTTTATCGCTAATCACAAGGTTTATTTTCGTTTTCCCCTATATTCAGACGATAAATTCATATTTTATCTATTTTTCTATTTATCGACAAGACGAGGCGTGTCGGTCATCGTGCATAATGATTACGTCAAACTGGTTTGGCCATTCACACGTTTAAAAAAAAAAAACAAGAAAAAACAATGAAGTCGTGTATATCGCGTAATTTACACTCCTTTATATTTGACAAACGCTCCAGATGATAGAAATTGATACTTGATTGCATGATTGAGGGATTTTGTCGAAGTGATAACGTTCGCGACATTTCATTGCCTGAAATGCAAGCAACTAAACGAATCCAATTTAAGAAGGTGTTCAACGAGACTGTCATCATAAGTTCGTAAAAGTGGAATTTAAGAATTAATTTTCTGCTTTTTGACGCGCGAGTTGATTTAAATTTCTGAAATTCTAACATTAACACGCGCGTATGTATATTTTTGCACTGAGTCACACTGTGGCTTTTTGTGCAAAATGATTCAGTTGCTATTGTTGTCTTGCTGTAAATAACTACTGAAGAACAAGCAGCTTTCATCAGTTAGCATTTCAAAAGTTATTTTAATATTTTTTTTTTTTTTTTTTTGGAATGAAATCATCCAAATTTTTATATCTTTCCGCGATAATTTTACAAACTACGTTACAAACTGTGTTTCACATTTATGCCTCTTTTAGACGAAAAATCTAACCTCCCACGCTTGCTTTCGTATACACGATATTCTATTATTATAGAATAATTCTAATATTTTTTTTTTTTATACGAAATCATCCAAATTTTTATATCCACATCTTTCTGCAACAATTTGTTTTTTTTTTTATAATTACGCCATCACTAGACACAATTTTGCTTTTTATATCCATATTTTTTTCTGCAATAATTTTACGCAAAGTGTGTTTCATAATTATACCTTCTCTAGACGAAGAATCTAACTTTTCACACCTGATTTCATACACAATATCTGCTTGAAACAATTCTCAGTAATTTTTTTACACGAAATCATCCAAATTTTTATATCCACATCATCTTTCTGCGACAATTCGTTTTTTCTTTTTTATAATTACGCCTTCACTAGACACTAATTGCAGAACATAATTTTCCACACACAATGCCCCGTCAAAATAATTCTAGTACATATTTCCTAAACTTGAAAGGTTCCCTAAACCTGAAAAAAATTCGATCTCCTAAACGGAGATTCCTCGTTTCTACGAATACGTGTTAGAAACGCAGCGTGTATTCCAGTACGTAAAATACGAGAGTTGCGACCGATATCAGCAGCGTGCTCTGACGCAATCGATTATATCAAAGTAACAAATGGAGCAATGTTTAACGCTGCGGACAGTGTGTGTTATTCGCGCGATGCGGCCACCGACGATAACGCCTAACTAGGAAGACAGTATCACTCGGCGACCATTCAACGACAGTTGGAAAGCGTAAAGGCATATAACGAGGCGTGTACCGGTTCTTCCGCCAGTTATGCGCCAAGGAATTTCACTATAAGCTCTATCTCGCCCGAGGGTTCACGCGTCGAGGGAGCTTCTCTCTGTCCTGGTATTTCGTCCCGATATGAGTGAAATAACGCGAGACGATGCTTACCCTAACCTAGAGAATATCGTTCCTACCCCTTTCACGAAATGGAGAAACGCGTTATCAGACGCGCTTTCGACTTGGCCGCTGCCCTCGAAGAATTCACCAAGAACGTCTCTCGAGGAAAATAATAATAATAATAGTTGCAATTGCCACGCGTTTGTTCGTCGCAATTCGCCGACGTGTGGAAATTCCCTTGGGAATTCAAAGGGAACGACAGTATCCCTGATTTTTCACTCAGACGGCCACGGGAAATTGCTGCGTCGCAGCAACGAATGCCCAGAGAATGAAATTTATTAATTTATTAATTTAAAAGAATATATGTACATATATTTTTTTATTTTTCTCTTATTTTCCGACGAATTCTGACGAACGACAGCAATCGTAATTTTTTTTTCTAAACAGATGGACGTATATATATATATATATATGTATCCAGAAATGTGACTAACTTCAACTGCAAATTCATCGTACGACTTGATACTTGATTGCTCGAGCCTTCAGTTTCAGAAAATGAAATTGTTTGTTCGACGTCAACTTCAAGATGGAACATTTTGGTGCACTGCTTCAACAGGAAAGGAAAAAGAAGCACTGTGCTTCGCAGCTCATGATAAACTTTATCTGGCAAATATTACGGCAGTGTCAGAATTGTCGGTGAAAAAATGAGAATCAGATAATTGCCCGAAAGATGGCAAAATATATCGAACACGAAGTCAATGTAACGTCTAATAAAAGTTTCGTCTCACGTGAGAAATTCACTTTTCATTTGAGACGCGACAGCCAATCTAATATAATACTGCTCATCTCGTTAGAGTCGATGTTAAAAATATTTTTTCAGTCGGCGACGTCGCAGAGCACGTGAAAATTGTTTGACACGACGAGAAAGTACGCACGATACTGAGGTTGCCTTTCTCGAAGACTTTTCGCAGCTACGTGGCGAAGGTCGCCTAAAAATAGTGTCACCGTGACCTCTCGTGCATCTCACTGAAAAACCTATTCTTTTTTTCTTTTTTTTCCTTTTTTTTTATTCATGCTCGTACGCGAGCACGTGGGCTGGTCGCGAAATCTGGTACACCGTCGAACGATAGCCTTTTTTAGCGAACGCCAGCGTCGTTTCGTACGATTTGAGATTATTTTCACAAGCGGCAATTAAATTGTTAATAAATAATCGTGATATCTAATAAAATCTCTTCAAATTATTTTGTTTTGTTCCACGTCGATTACCATGAAATGTCAAATTAATCTTCAAATTATTTAAATCTCTAAAATAAGATTCTTTAGTTCTTTCGTTCAAAAATTATTAATCGATATTTGCAGAGGGATTAAAATAATCGAATTCTCGAAAATGATAATCTAATGAATCTTTAAATTATTTCGTTTGTTTCACGTCGATTACAAGAAACGTTAAATTAATCTTCAAATTCATTTAAATCTCTAAAATAAGACTCTTTTATGCAACTGACGTACTTTTATTTCTCTCCTTCAAAATTATTAATCGATATTTGCAGAGAGATTAAAATACTCGAATTCTCGAAAATAATCTAATTAATCTTTAAATGATTTTGTTTGTTCCACGTCGATTCCAAGAAATGTCAAATTAATCTTCAAATTATTTAAATCTCTAAAATAAGACTCTTTTATGCAATGATGCACCTATAGTTCTTCAAAAATTATTAATCGATAGATTTGCAGATTAGATGTTCGAATTGTCGAAAACGATAATCAGTCCGCGATAACAACGATTTCTATGCAATGTGTTTGAAAATGGTGTCATGAAAATAATTCTACTGATAAAAGAAACAGTATATTTGCTGTATATTTGCAGTATACCGTAAGAGCGATAAATTTTCCTCAATATCGTCAAATTATTCCTTTTAAGCTTATTTTTAATAGATTAATATAATTAGATTTGAATAATATTTTAAATTTAGATAATTCAATTTAATATAAATAGATTAATATAATTTAATAGACTAAGGTTTCTTTTAATAGAAACCTAAAGCTTTTTTCAGAGGATATTCGACTCATTTTTCATTTCTTCGTTATTTATTTCTCTACGATATTTAAATTAAGTAGTCACTATGAACGATGAATTCAATGAAATAAAAAAAAAGTGACTTTCCGAATGTTGACTATTACTTCTTCACTATCAAGCAAAAAGTCATCGTCATTGTCTCAGTCTACTCTAGATTGCTGCACGATTCTCTCTCATGATGTTACATATACAGTTCAAGACGTCGTACGATTTTTCATCGTCGTGCGTCAAGTTCAATTACGCGCGTTCAGCGTTTCAGAATTTTGAACAAATGGTTTATAGGTTAGTGCTTCCCTTCATTTTTGACAATTGTCTCCCACGGTGACAAATCGCAGCTCGACGTTCAATACTCAAAGAGTCGCAACATTTACGAGATCCAATACCTCGTACATCCACGAAGAGACACGATCGCGATGTTTCAAAACTCTCCTCCGAAGAAGTAGGCGAAATTCAAAAATTCGAATGGACCTTCGTAAGAATATTTTCAAATCTCCGTGTAAAAGTTACGAACCCACGGTTCGAAAAAAATTTATCGAAACGACAACGCGGCGGCCGTGGAAAGCATATTGCGAACAACAAATCCGCGCGAACTTTCGCGACGAACGAAACAACCTGCCCCGTCGGCGCGGAGGGAAGTGGGGAGGGGAGACGAGATTTCAAGCATCGACCGTTTCGAAAATTTAACCGTGCTTTCGAACTTTCGGCCAAGTTTCGCTTCGGAAATAAATAATTACCGATTGCCTCTGGTAACGCAGCTTTCAGACTATTCGGAAATGACGATCCCACGACCGAATTAGCCAGACGTTGCTTACTCGCGGCCGAATAACGCACGGGAGACGAGATCATCGCACGGATCGCCTGGCATCCGCGACGTCTGCGAAAAATCTCGTCGTTACGCTGCAACGACGTTTCGAGTGGCGCACTTGCACTCGCGGTTGCATCTCGCGCCTGCAAGCCTGGCTTCGCGTGTCTGCACGAAGAACGTGCGCGATACGATAACAGCGTCGTGGATAAGATAACAGCGTCGTCTGGCTGTTACGGTGTACAGCAGCTGTTTCACAGAAATGATAGATATCGCGCCAGGCCGTAGATTACCGGGTAGCGGATAAGCAAGCGCTTGCTCCTGCCTCGAACGGTGTATATTATTAAACCCTAATGGCCGACAATTTTGTAATTACGTGCAACGTCGTACGAGTGGCCGAGTTCAAAGTGAAGACTTTTTTCAGACGTGTTTTGTCGTCTTACGTTACGTCGTGTGCGTCGCGTAAAGTCTCCTTTCGACAATCGAGCTCGAATTCTCTGTGCAGACGAAATTCTTGCAGAAGAACTTGAGACCCTTCATATGATTTCCAAGTTGTTGTTTAATTCTGTTTTCGATAAACATCTGCTGTTTCATTTTGTCTCGTAATCTGAAGTTCAATTTTGTTTCAATAATCTGAATTATCTACGTGGTCGTAAATCAAAGGTGGCGAACTGGCGGCTCCTACCCCCACTTTCTTGATTGGCGCAGTAGAGGGGATAGCGCTATCCCCTCCACCGCGTTCAGACTGTCGCGGTCACAACAAACTCGCATTGAGTATACGTATAAGCTGTTTCTTTTTTTTTTTTTCACTGTAGCTGGTAAAGTTAAAGGAAAATATGGCCCGCTGCAGCAGGAAAAGAATGAACAGAGTGGAAACTGATTCACATGGTGGGGAAACTGACAGGCTAAAGGCTCCTACACACATGTTGAAACATTCGGCGATGCATGCATCAAGGTTTTTCCTAGATTTCATGATACACGTTGCAATTTATGTAGCTCGTTATCGGCGAATCTGTAGGCAAACTGACTCTAATGCAGATTTCATGAAATTCAGAAGTCGTGTTCATGTTTCAACGTGTGTGGAAGTCTTAAACCGCGGTCCGCGACGAAGAAGTAGCTCGCCGTCCCCGTTTTAAATAATATATTACAATAATATAACAATATAACACATCGTGATGTATAATAATTTCTACTCCAAATAATCTAAATTCAAACTAAATTTTCCTCCGCGACATTCTCCTACGCGTTGATTAAAGTCAGCTCACCAGTGACCAAAACGAAACACTGCATAATATTTTCCACTCACGATACGATGATATTTTACTCCATTAGAACGCACATTCGATTCCGAAATAATCTACATTCAAACGAAATTTCACTCCACGTTCTAAATTTCTCCCCGACGGTGAACTCGATTATCGAAACTCCGTCGATTACAGTCAGCTCTCCAGTGGCCAAGACGAAACAAGTCCGCCAAGTCAGATCGGCAAACCTCGAATTTCAAAGCACCATCCGTCTAGCCTCGCTGACAGCGACGATGTGACGAGACCATCGTCCCGTAAAGGATCGTTAACTCGGAGAGGCTGGTGGAAGCTTAAGCAGCGGTTCCTCGAGCGGTTTCACAAGCTGCCGGACGACAAGCAAGGTGGAAAGTTGGTTCTCGTTGGTTCTCCGAATCGAAGTTTTCGATCGGCAAGACGCGCAACACACGGCGGCAAATGGGGTACGTGTTGACTCGATCCGGCAATGAGGCGCGTGCACGATTGACACGATTCTAGGACAAACGGTCACGAGAGTGCTCCGTGTGTGTTTGTGTGTGTGTGTGTGTGTCGTAGGAGAACGACAGTGTTCCTGTCGCGGAGATCAAAATCAACTTGGCCGAGTGCCGGGGGACGAACAAACCCGGCCAGGGGAAATGAACGCGCGAATACCACCGCGACCGCTGACGAATATCTCTAATTTGCGTTTGCTTTGTTGCGGAGGTCTTGACCCATTAGCCGTCCGCGGTTATTCCCAGGCTACGTGTTTCTATTCACGCTCGTTCCGTTTATTCGGGTCCGTTTATTTTCTGCGCCGTTCTTGCGCAATGCTGAACGAGATAAGGGGCACGTGAAACGACGAAGAATTCGTCGACACTTTGCTGCAACAAAGGGGACAACAACGAGAAAATGAAATGAAATGAAATGAAACAAAAAGGAGATCGTATATCATGATAATTGGTCTGATTTTAAAGCTTAGGTTCGCTTCGACTGTTCCGAGTTTTCTCTCTAAAGAAATGTTTTCACGCGCATCGTGCAGAGTGACTTTGATTCCAAATTGTCAAAAAAGTCGAACGTAGAAACATCGAGGAATTTTCTTTTTTTTTCTTTTTTTCTTCACGACTCGATCCATCTCCGATGGGTTTTGAAAATTGAGATCCTCTCTTGAAACTGGCTGCACGATCTTTCATTTTCTTTTTCTCTCGCGGTTTTTTTCATTTTTTTATCGTTTTATCTTAACGTGCTTAAGGTCTCAGCGAGAAAAATGAGAAAAATCATACAGCAAGTTTCAAGGGACTATTGCAAATTGGGAAATTTTAATCTTCTAATACTTTGACAAGATTTTTCATCGTATTTTACGTTTGTGCCAATTTTTACAATTTTCTGTTTTCTTTCTTTAAAGAAAAATAAATCCAGGACAGTTCAGTTTCAAGGTGAGTCACTGTATAATAGATTGTTATATAATCTTTTTCAGAGCAGAGTTATAAAAATTTAACGTTTATTGACAATTTCTCATTTAAATTGACTGACTTCGCGAGAACAATTTATACTTGCCAGGACAGTGATGATGAAATACTTTTTGAAACGAATACATCCCACAAAAAGCATTATACATTTTACTTTCTTTGCAAGTACTCGATAAAATATTATTCATGTCGAAAATCCACATGTGTGTTCAGCTTTGCTCGTCACTGGCTCTTCCGAGACGTATAATAATTCGACTCGAAAACGTTTCTTGAACATTAATATAAAAACGAGAATTAATGTAATTGTGTCTGCAAATGAAATTTCCTTCACTCGCGAGAAAAATTGATCGTCGATCAATCGCGATTGTTTGTGAACTGCTTGAACTGTGACAAATACACGCGTCAATGCGATTGGTATTAATCGCGCATCACGTGGTCCAATTAATTGTTGACAAACCTGCCCCGAATGAGATTATTTCAGCAGCTTCGTAGCGAGATTTTCATTTACGAAGATCAGAAGCAATTTACGCAGATTTGATGTGGGTGATGCCTCTTACTAATCAGATTTCCCGGTGAACATTCCCCCTAGCGAGTTACCCCCCTCTCGGCGTAATCCCAAGAAGGCTCAGATAAATCTGCTTAGGGGATTTGAGTAATTCTCCCGTGCAACACGTGAGCGCCGCGTTGCTTCATAACGCGAGTACATTGTAAATTAAGATTACATTATCGTCGTTGTTGCTAAATCTTCGTAGAACGATGTCTCGCGCTTTCACCGCCGCTGCCGCCGTGAAGCGTCGGGTCTCGTACTTTCGACGTCATGCGACAATTATGAGCCAGTTTTGCGGTTGCCTAATGTAGACAACTCCGAACTCACGACTCGCGAGAAGGTTTCACGAGCTACGCGAGCCGTGTCCGGAAATCTTTCATTGATATTTCCTTTCAAGATTCTATGAGATGACGTTGAAGGCCTTAATTAGAAAACTGTAAACGATCACGAAGTGATCTAATTGTAGTTCAAAAATTGCTCGATTCTCTGTTATGTATATTTTGCAGATATATGTGTCTAAAAAGCACGAACGTACGATTATAATTAATACTCTCTTTCGAAACGATTGCTTTATTTTATTTGTATATTTTTATTTTTTATATTCATTTTCACACGACTGTTACGTGATTCTTACGCGTTCTTACGCAAATTTTCGCGCACGCGTAACTGAAGAAATAACATCGAAATAGAAAATCGTTTCTCCCACATATATACTGTTACAATTTACACTCATCTTTGATCATTTTATATATTTTTGTGTGTTATGTGCATCTGCCTGCGTTCTTGCATCTTTGAATTTTCCGTAAATGCATAAAAGTCCGCAGTCTATTTATTACCTGTAGTCTTTTTAATTCTAAAATGGGAATATCCTGTAGTAATGTATATATAGTGCTTCGTTGAACGATCTTATTGGACAAAGATGGCGAACTGGCGGTAGAACGATCCCCTCCACTTTATCTTTGGCTCAGCTAATTCTAACTTAAAGGAAGATCTGAGAAGCTGTTTGTACCGTCCGCTGCGATGAAAAAGAATACACAGAATGAAAACTAATTTCCGTATTGGGGGAACTGGCAGATCGACAAGGGAACACACCGAAGTGTCACACGTTGATAAAATTTGGCTCAAACGTAGTTTTCGAGGAAAATACCCGACACGTATTCTTTTTATCGACAATTATTATTTACCGTCCATATTAAAGGGGTGTAAATTACCCTCAAAGTTGAGGCTTCGGAATTTATTTCGTCAAATATCTCGGTTATTATCGAAGATACTAGTGAAATTTTTGTGCAAGTCGATGAAATTTACCATTTTGCGAAGAAATTATTCGTTTAAACGATATATCGAGAAAATCGTATCTTTTATAATTTTTTTTCCAATTCGCACGGGCCGCGGTATTCTTTTATGTTTTTAGGGTAGTTTACTGCTCCGTTGCGTGTTTCTTGTTCTATTTCGGTGCACCGGTGTATCTTTTCACTTTGACCGCACGTCTGAAGTAACATCACCACTAACACACGACACTGACGCAGCGTATACTGTATCAAACTCAATTATGCCTATTTAAACGTGATAGCACGTCATCGGCGTATAAACGAAAATTTCTCCCGCAGCAGTGCTCCCTGCAACATCGATTTCCCATTTTCCCCATCCTCAGGACGCAAACCGAGCCACAATCCACGTAATAAAACGCTCGCTTACAACAAACATTTGAACCCCTTCTTCAACCCCTCGCCTTACGTGCGCACTTTCGCGAGTCGGTCGTTTCACCTTCGACCTCGTGGTACATTATTCTCGAGAAATCGTCCCACTGAATCTTGCACGCGTGAACGGTCTAATCTTCCAACGCAGCGAGGCAACGCGTTCCCCTTCGCTCCCCTTCGCCAAACTGCGCCGCTCTTAATTTATTTTGCACCCTCGATTAACTTTATTAACTCTGTCGGTGACATATCAATTTACTCGGCCAGCGCAGCGTATAACCGTATAGTAACTCACTGCTACGAGGCTGAGGTTCTATTATTTTATTTATAAACGCGACGATTTAAGGGACGAGAAGCGGAAGGCGCAACAAGATGGCTCTTTCTCGCGCTCCGAGTGAACACAGCTGACAAGCTTAGTGATACGTTGCCTTGCGAAACTGCCGTCGAATTCAGCTTTTATAAAATTGAAGAAATCTCTCTAGCCATGCAAATTTAAAAAAAAAAAAAAAAACAGGTCGTGCGATGCACACAGGCTTGGTGACCATAGTTTTCTACGACGGAGCTCGCAGTTTCTTCTGTAGTTTCTTTGAAAAAAAAAAATTTTTTTTAAAAAGATTCGAAGGACAGAGATTAAACTGGACATTCGTTTTCAAACGGGGATTTTAAAGATTATTCTAATCTTCGTACTCTTTCAGTGGTTATAGTTTTCTATGAGGAAACTCACGGTTTCTTCTGTCGTTTTTCTGCAAGAAAAATTTCAAGAACTCGAATGAAAATTCGTTTTTGAAGGGGGATTTTAAAGATTACTCTTCTTGGTATTTGAGATTATTAATCTTGGTATTTTCAAGGCTATAAGAATGTAAAATATTCTACGAATCACCGTAATTAAT
The DNA here is from genome assembly GCA_010645135.1 of Tetragonula clypearis. NCBI lineage: Eukaryota > Metazoa > Arthropoda > Insecta > Hymenoptera > Apidae > Tetragonula > Tetragonula clypearis. The sequence continues at coordinate 2,012 of WIUT01005414.1, read as the reverse complement.
TTAGTTGGCGTACATACAACCCTGCTCGAAAGTCTCAGGACAGTTCCCATTTCTGATGAACAGAATTCGAAGGTGAAAAAAAATGTATCGGAAAAAAGTAGTTAGTTGTGATAAAGAAATAAATAATATTATAAATTATAACACGCAGTGATATCGTTAATTTTTAATATGTGCAATTGTTTACTTCTGTTCTGTGTGTACTCAATAAAAATATAAAAATGCAGAAAAACTCCACAGTTTTTATTGATAGAACACTGGATATTGGACACAGACTATGAATTTTAAATTCATTGCGGAGGATTTCCCGTTCAATTTTGCAATGTGTTACCTCGCGTTACGTTTCAATATACTGTTTTATAAAATAAACGATCAACATGCTTAACTATACGGTGTAACACAGTCGCGTAACACGAACATTGTTACAACGATTTTCCTCAAAATTTTAAAACAAACACTAAGTCCTAAGAGACTTCCGAGCGGGGCAGAGACTGCACGTATTTAAGACTTTGACGAACAATTAGTCATTTCAATCCGCCGCGACTCAAGTTAATCCGTGGCACACAGAACTACCTTGACAGACATTTGCACAATTAATAAATAAAACAGGATCAACGTAACGCATGCTCAGTGCCGGCTAATTACCGCGTCTGCCTTTTCCTTTATACTTCGTTGGCCTTTATACTTTTTGCTAATTAAGCTATGCTTTCCATTCTGTGATATAAAGAAAAAAAAGAAGAAAAAAGGAAAGGAAAAATTATTCCTCCGTCTTTTCGAATGCTTGTTGAAACAATTTAAAAAACCTTCTTCCTCGCAGTTAATTAACCGCGTCACGCAAACGAGCTAATAATTCCACCAGATACGATACTCGATCCTGTTGCAAAAATCATTTAATTATCCGCGAATGTTCCGTTTCCGATCGCGGAGGTTTCTTTTGTCATTGTTTCACATTTTCGCCGCTTCTGCGCGACGATCCTTTTGCTTCGATTTCCTCTCGTTGCCTAATTACCACGTAGGACAATTTGCTCGATAATTTCCCACTCGAATTAAGTGAAATTCGGATATTGCTATTCGTAGAATTCCGATACTGTCGCAACGAATCGATTGATAATTTGCAACAACGGCGCTTGATACGATTTTTCTCAGCCGCGGTTGACTGAAAAGAAATATCAAGTCTTCAGCAGCATTTGCCTGACCCGACAAAAGATTACCAAATTTCCAAATCTAATTCTTCTTCAATTCTCAATTAACTACTCTTGCAAACGTAAAAGAAAAGAGAGAGAGAGAGAGAGAGAGAGAGAGAAGAAGGAAAAACGATATCACGTAATCAGAAATTCCCAACATTCACGATGGAAGCCCGTCTCTTTTGTTTCGTTCGAGAAGCTCATTTCAGAAAGGAAAGCCAATCCTCCCTCGCTATTTAATTAGAGGCAGCTGCGGCCGATATAAAATTCCAGACATGTACGAAAAGAACACAGTGATAGCTGTCTTTCCTATGGATTTGCCCGTAACCGAGAAACAGCTCCTCACCTGTGTGCAATCGAGCGTACCGCCTCGATTCTGACGTTCGTTTCGCTGTGAAACTGCGAACGAATGACGGCTGTGCCTGTGCATGCAAAAATGTACCGGAAGAGACACGACAGTATCGTTGAATTCCAAAAAAAAAAAAAAAAAAAAAAAAAATAAGAAATAATCTTTGTATACGAGTATAATAAATAGTCTCTCCACTTGGTTGGGAAATCAATCACGGACTGAGATACAACGAGAGAGTGGGGTTCGTGCGTGGCGAAGAAATTCCAATAGTGGGGAGATCGATGCAGTGGTGGGGGTAGCGCTGGTGGAAAGTGGGGGGCAAGGGCCGCCAGTTAGGATAGCTAGTTTTTCTTAGGGTGCTTCACACAGGATAGATCGATCATGGAACGCGCTATATATCGATCTGAAGAGTAATAAATAATTTCATTTAACTCGGACTGTCCCTTAACACTAGAACTACCGACAGTTAAGACGAAGTTATT
>WIUT01005413.1:0-15060 GCA_010645135.1 Tetragonula clypearis | reverse complement strand
GTAATATATACATATGCATATATATATATATATATATATATATATATCACTATTATCATATTTCCTTGAAAAAAATTGCGATAAAACAGACAATATGTGTGCGATATGACGAGTTGAAAATTCTCGATGAAGAAGATCGAACAGTCTCTGGGAAAAGGAGAAAATGTCAGTATCCGGTATAAATGGCATACTAGCATGACCAAAGTGCAGAATATTACTGCGGACACAGATAACAACGTGAAGCACATTATGGTTGGTCACTGCGCGATGTAATAATAGATTGTATTCACGATTGCGGTGGCCCTTCGCCGCAAATTACCAACAATCATATCCAACGCTATCGGTAGCATCTTTTTTGGCAAATAACACGCTAACTCGTGCTTGCATCCTGATCACGTCAAGGCCGAACGACTTGTACAACACGCATCCACAAGACTCCTCTCTGTGTCGACAAGTTAAAAATTGACAAAAAGGAAAAATTTCTTTTTATCCTCTTATTTTCAATCAAACGTTACGATATTCAATTGTATCGGTGCACTTTACCTGTTTCATTTTATATACGACACCATGTGATTACATAACGTTTATGTAAGTATAATAAGTGTTACATAACATTATATAATTTAGGAGACATTTTAACTTTAATTTTATGGAATCTATGCATGAAAGACAATATGAATGCAAGAGTGTTCTTTTCCCCCTCGTCTTTCACACAGTTAAAAAATTAAAATATCTAATAATTTTCATAATGGATTGATACTTAATATGTTGTACAATATTGAAGTATTATAATATTAATAACTGATCATCCATGGACTAATGCTGCAAAGAACATATGAAGAAAATCTTGAAATCTCCGAAACTCTTCCATTCACGAAAAAAAAATTATTCACCGTCATGTTATATGGGCTGCCCTCCGCAGTGAACAACTTTTATCAATAAATTTCTTTCGTAGTTGCAAAAATAACAGGGAAATTCAAATGCTAATTTCTACCAATATCTACAGCCACTACGTTGAATGCATTAAGATTAAATCGCAAAAACTTAAAAGTATCCCAACGCTTATATGCAGATGCCGTCGATAGTGCGTCTACGACACAACCAACCAATCTCACCAATCTTACGCGTTCCGTTCCGAAGATTACCGACCTGAGAATTCAATTTTAATTAACTGCTAACAAATTAACCGCATTCCTTCTCGGTTATATTATTAATATTTGCACGTACCCCGGTTGTATCGATGTTAACGTCATCCATCATCATTCAGCAAGATTACGACACGAAATTCGTATTCAATGAGACGAGGCAGACAGCCGTGCACACTAGGAAACAAGATACGCGAAAAGATCGGCGGACGATCGGCACAACGATTGGCCACTTCTCTTCTGGTGTCCGCGTTTCCCGGAGTGGTTTGCAGCTCGCGTGGACGGCCACGTGTGTCCGACTTCGCGGTTCTCTGACACCGAACGGACACGACAAAACGCACAACGTGCGCCGCTGGATATTGCACGTGGATATTGCCGTGGTGGTGCCAAGCGACACGAATCGATTCGAAGCTTTCACGCTTCGGCTGATCACTTCTACGATTCGATACGCGATCCCATCGCGGCGAAATGTGTGATTTATAATTAGTCGTCCGTGTCGTTCGACTATGTACGTTCGTGTATGTACGTTTCTATCGCCGTTGTGTCCAGGTGTGTCGAAGACTCTCGCGAGATTATTTCCTACGTTTTGAGCATTACTCTCTGTTTATAGGAATTTTTTTTTTTTTTAACTATGTTGGACAGCAACAATATACACCAGATGTATATCGGCAACACTGTGAACGAGAAAGGGCACTTCGCTCTGATTTTTATTGGAGAGAAAGAGTCGCTTAAGATCTGTTTGATATCATTCGTTTCAAATGAATTTACTAGAATTTACCAGTATAAAATTCCACTTACTACTAAGAGAAAAAGAGATCGATGCGGTACTTGAAAGTATAGAACTTCAGCTGATTTGAACCCTTTAACATTACGAATTAAATGAAAGCTCGATACGACCAAAAAATGATATTTATTTTTTCATTTTAACAATTGTATAGACTGAAGCTAACATAATCTAATTTTTATGCTCTTATATTTATACAACGAAACGTCATAAACACATAAAACACCTAAAAAATTAATAAAAAATGAAAAAAGAAATTAATAATTGTATAATTCTTAGGAAACACATGCCAGACGTCATTGTATGTCAAGGAGTTAATCGTAATCTGGCGAAATTTCCGGATCTAAGTGAAAATCGTTGAACAGTGACCGATATTTGGATTTCAAACAGATACTTCAATATCTGAAAAGACACGTGACTTGCTAGGATAAATGTCACATTAATGTCCTCTTTTTTCCCTTTTCAATGTATGCCAAAGTTTGTAAGCAAAATTTTGTCGAAATACAGCAGAAAAATTATTTCTTCAACTCATTTGTTCAACCACAAATTTCAGAATGAATCATTCGCAATTTATTCCGATGGAAACATTTACTACTTTCGTTAATATCAATTGATTCTAGTTATATTGAGAATTTTTATGCACTCGTACGAAGTTTCAAAGCAGAATAATTGCATAAACTATAAATACAAGGAAATATATAAAACATCTAAAACGCTAAAATATATAAAATATCTAAAATGCTTTCTACTACATTTCAGTTTTCTTGATTACATTTGCATGAAATTACGAACTTGCATAAAAGTTCGCATCATCTAATCATAATAAAGTGTCACAGTGCAAACACACAGCCATAATGTATAATATAATATATTTGAAAATCTTCAATATTATATCTCAATATGATATTAATTTATATTACGTCAAATATTTAATATAATTATCAATAATACTGTTAAAATATTATTATTTAATAATATTACCATTACTACTAAAATATACAATTTTCACTAATTTTCATAAATTGCTATCCGCGAATTATCACGCGTTCGATGATAGAGCGCGGACGTTACTCGCGAAATATCCGCTTCGCGATGCAAACGAGTCAATAAGGGATAGCTAGTTTTATCAATATTTTACATGTAAATTTTCCATTTCCGAGCCTCTGTCACTGCTAATTGCATCAAACACAGCGACGCGGGAACCTTAAAAATGCTTCGCTCGTACTGCAACGTCTCCTGCTAGTCACACTTACTAGTCAGAGATTATGTTCGATCGAAGGTGGAAGACCATCTTCCATAATACGCGCGGACTTCTTCCATAATTAATTTTACCCGTATACCGATGCATAATCGAATTATACTGTAAGACGCTGACAACACTGAGCCAACGTGCTCAGGATTTTTTTCTCTACGCCGAGGCGGAAAATCTTCGGTCTCTCGATGTAGCGTGTGCGAGTGTAGCCGTTTTCGCTGTTACGCCCTTCATACTCTTCAAACGATTGGCCGGACAGAGTGAGCACATGAGCTTGCTAGATGCGAGCACATTCTAGCTGGCCGATTATGCGAGTCAGGTGTGCCGGCACTAGAGATGGGATCAAACGAGTGATTGGAACAATGCACGGCTGATAACGTTTCATTGCGATAACACATTGTGATAATGAGTTGTTCGAGAACCGGTGACACACGTTTTTCACAGCTGTCGATGAATTTGTCGATCTTATCCCGATTTCTTTTACTATTTTACATAGTTTAATCGTTTAATCGTATAAGGAAAGCCAAGAGAGTTGTTAACAGATTTGTGAGAAACGCTCGTCGATGTTGTACAATACAATTGTACGGTGTGTTCAATGCTTATCAGTATACGAGGCTAACAGCTAATTCGTTGTTGTCTGATATCAGTGATCTGTTTCAAATCATTGATATTCAAACGACTTTTCAGAGAGACATGACATTATCTCTTTCGGGAAGAATTTTAAAATATTATCACAAACTATAATTAGATGCCATTCGATTATCTTGACAATCATAAAATCTTAGAAACACACTTTTTGTACTTTTATAAAATTTTTGTACTATAATATGTTTTATAATTGTTGATACATTCTACATATTGCAGCTGCTAACACATTAACACTGTTGTATTATTCAATTGATTCTAATCTGTTGTTTAATTCTTCCATTTCTGAAACAAACGTAGCATTTGTCCTTGAGATTCTTGAGTTCATGATGTACCCATTTATTTTGAGAAAAATATGCACGGTTAAATTTATGACAATTAATTGATTAGAATTTCACGTTCTTAGATCTTGAATTCAAGTTCTGTACAATAAAATATTCTATCGCGATAATTCTATAGCTATAAAACACAGATATACTCTATTACTTTTCTTTTTCCCGACGAATGTAATTACACTTTTTTGAAGAAAGAAAATTGTTTCTCAATATAATACATTTATTGCAGATGTATATTTTTAGAACTTGAAAAAATTTGAAAAATTCTATTCTATTTCAAGAGTCTAAAAAATGCACGTGTATAATATATAAAAATACGTAAACTGTTCCATGCAGTAGAAGAAACAAGTATTCATCCATATTCCATTCCTTTAATTGCATTTGCAAAAATGAGAAATTTCACGCGAACGTGCGTTAGTCTACCCATTACGGAAATGTATGAAACTTGGAAATTTTCAAGATACTTTAAGAACTGTGTACGTCGTTAAACCATTCGCAGTCCACTGGTATACATATATAAATACGTAAAAATTTACGAGTTTCAAGATACTCTTATAGCAAGTCTGTAACATGGACCACGTGTATTATTACACAGAACAGCTTCGAAATACTCAAAATCAAGATATTATCGAGGCAACGCAGGATCGATGAATCAGGGGAAACATAACGGCGCGAATGAACTGAAATCAAGAGATCAGATCGCGGATCAACGTGTGAGCGCGGTTTGATCCCATCTCTAGCCGGCCCACAACATGCACCGATGCACGCGCGGCAGCTGTTTATGCACGCATTTATTTCAAGCGTTCAGCGAGGCCTACATGAGGCGGTACCCTTAATGAATTCGCGGAAATCTCATTCCCCGCGAATTCTTCGTACGCGAAACGAATCATTCGCTGGCTCGTTACCCACCGTTCGGAAATATTCACGGAATCCGCGGAAAGTGGATGGCTCGGTACTCGCCAGGTTCGACCCTTCTCTCCAAGGAGAGACAACTTGAGAAATTGCCTCTCTGTGCCCAACGATCCGCCAACGATTTGTCAACGATAAGAATCGAACGCTATCGGGAACGTTTCTCGATCGATCACGTCGCACGTTAGATCAGAGGCCTTGAAACTCGACGGAATGGTCGATGCTTCGATCACACGATCGCTCGATTTCCGAATGTACGCAGGCAGGTGTTTTGATGAACTGAACTTTGGTTTTTTATTCCGCTGTAAAGAGATTATGTGTCACGTAATTGCAACAAAACGCCGTTTCGTTGAACATTTGTTTATTTATTTATTACGATGTAATGATCGTAGAAAGGAGAAAACTGTAAAAAAGAAACTCGGCTTTTTCGCAATAAAGTAGAAATGAAAATTGTGTAAAATAAATCGACAAAAAGAATGGATTTTTAATTCGTTTACGCTATAACCTATTTCTAATCTCTGTTTCATTGTTTTTACCTATTATCGGAATCTCTCTGAAACGAAAACTTAATCGAACGGATCCAAGTACCTAATTCGAGTTTTATGATGGGAATTTCCAGGGGTCTCATACTCGGAGGCAATAAATGATAACTACTAATTAACTTCGAGGTTAAGTCGTCGTTATTTAATGACATACAATTAGTAGGTCTTCATTGGATGCACAATACGCAGTATTTATGAAAATAATTACCAATAATTATCGTTTTGAAGTTAATGAATTAACTACTGTTGTCAAATGTAATTCTGTCTTCTAAAAGTACGTATTTAGACTTTCTTTCGTACCATTGTGTACACGGGTATACTTCTACAAGTATAAACGAAAAAACATTATCAGTTGGTAAAGGAGACAAAAATGGTAAAAGAGACTGAAATTCCATTGACATATGTATTTTCTACTATCTTATTAGTCAACAACCTGATTAATGACGATACAAATTTATTAATAAAACTGAAACGATATTGTTCTGATGAAATCTAGAGAGCAAGCTATTGATGCAAAAAAGATTAGGAAATCTAACGAAATAAGTTAGATTAACTGAAATAATAATAAAAGTTAATTGCACTAAACAAACTCAACACTGCCAGCGTGGTGAGTTATTAAATTTTATAAGAATATCGACGAATATTTAAACGTTTTAGAACGATTTTTTTGAGATTGTTGAATTTAAATCTCTCTCCCTAGAAGAAGATCAGGAGCCCGGAAATTCTTATTCCTGATGTTATCTGAGATGATATATCGAGTCATTATGTAGGATATCGTTTCGTTCAGATTTGTAAGATTACGATAATTCTTTTCAAATTCCTGACTAAACTCACTCTTTTGGAAGGAGATTTCTGTCCGATCAGAATCTCTAGAGTTTTTATTCTCAATGTTGTGCCAGACACATGTGTCACTGTTATAGGATAGCATTTTAAATATGTATTAAATATGCAAAATATATATTGGCATTTTTAGTTAACGACAATTTTGTCAAAAATATTCTGAATTTAAATTCTGAATATTCTGAATTCTTTCTCGCCGGGAAAAAATCTGTGAAGAAAACAATGCCGAGCGCATTGTCAAGTAGAGCTGTTGCTAATAAATCAGCCGGCAGAGGAAACAGCCATCTGCAACTCAATTTCGTCGACAATCCTGCCAATGAAACTTCGACACATCGTTCTAAAGCCAGTGAATACTTCTCGATAAAACTTCGTCTCATCGGATCACGGAAAATTGAATTTTCATAAATAATTTCAAAGCTGACGAAAACGTCCGAAACTTTCTATTCATAGAATTTAAAACTACCTTCCTCTGCTACAAAAATTTTATTTGTCCATAGAAAGCGATAAAAATAAGTGTAACTTTCCCTGTGCCTGCCGTGATACATATAAACTCCCAACGTGTGATAAATAAATGTTTCCTTACACGTTATATAAATATATACGTAGTCACAGTACGTTCGACTTTACACTTTTTTTTAGATTTATAGGAAATTTTTTCTTTTTTATAAAGAATGTTAAACGATAAATGGAACGGAAAATATATCATTCTATTTAAAAAAAAACAACTGAAGGTGGTCTTCGTACGTCGACAAAGAAGTACAACATTTTCCCGTATTTTCAACAGTTAAAGAAACGATATCATCCACACAAATAGACCAAACTATAATTTTTTTCGTCATCAATGAGACCAATATAAAGCTTTCAAAAACCTACACACAGGTGAATGTAATTACAGTACGAATTATCATATGATTGTTGTCGAAAAAAAAAAAAAGGAAGAAGGAAACAAAGAATCCCTCTCGAAAGAGTCGACAGTGAACACACCACGGTTGCGGGAAAATTCACGGGATCGTCCTCGCGATTGAGCGACCGTAGTGGCGGGGAGAGTGAAAGAAAGTGAAAAAGGCGGGAGAGAGAGAAAGAGAAAAAGAGAGGCGAAACTGGCCGGATGACCTCGGTCGTGGAGTTGCAGTTGCAGTGCGACAGGTTCGCAGCTGCGGCCTGTCCCAGATGTCGAGGCTGACATTAGCGTAGGTGTGAGAGATCTGTGTACACGTGGCGTTTCGTTCGAACGGGCCGGCCGATCTGTGTCACGGCGCCTTTCAGCCGGTTTAAAAGTAAAAGTAATTGATAGACCGCGTCACCGACTAGCGAGGATCATCCTCTGTCGCCGCTCTTCCAGAATCACTTCCAGAATCTCTTCCAGAGTGCATGGATTATTGGAAACGTTTCAGGACAACTCGAGGAGGATTACATCGCGATCTGTCGAGCTTAGTCAGTTTTTTCCATTCTCTTTTTGATGCTGGCGTTAGCCGAGCTGTCAGGTCCGTATTAAAAAAAACAAAAAATATTGCTTCGATTGTGTAATAATTTTCATTTTGAATCTTCTTTTTTTTTTACACGAAATTTCATTACACTCAATGACTTTCCATCGTATAATCGGTCGCCAGACATAAAATTTTGTCGATTTAATTTTAAAATATTTAATTTATTTTTTTTTTTTCTTTTATGCATAGTATTTGCTACATCACGAGAAGAGTGATAACACGTTGAAAGAATCTGACGAATAAGACAGAAGTTTATTTAACAATTTGCGTTGTGCGCGGCCAAGTGTTTGTGAGTAGACTGCGGATTTCGTAATAGTTTCGTAAAAAATTAAAAATTGCAAAGCAGAATGAATATAATAAATATAAAAATACCCGAAACGTAACAGTCGCTATAATATTTAGCGAGTGAAAGTTATATCTCCCTTCTATTTCCTTAATCGCGCTCATAAAAATTTCAATTTACATAAACGTAAAAGGGATCCTTTTTTTGCTGGCGAGGCTTGGCCGCGTTGCTGCAAATTTTATGTGTTATTTCACTTAAATCGTAAAAAGAATGCGCAGTAACAAAAAACGTTTATTAACAGAAGAGTTGTCAAACATGTATATTTGTAATACTAAATCGACACGATTTCATACTACGCGATTATACTAATTATACGACGCAAGGAGGTCACTGATTGTGAGTGCAACGGAGCTTACAGTGACAAATAAAAATTACTGTACGATTAAAAATGATTGTGCCGTTTTTCAATCAGTACGAGAAATGACAGAATTTTCCACGGGAATTAAACGTATTATTTTACTAATCGGATATATATACCAATTACTCACGCGTACGAGGAGTGAGAAGATTCGCTTCGTTGGATGAACTTACCTGAAACAGACAAAGAGAGACAGAGAGAGTTAGAGACAGAGTTCACGTATGAAGTGACGACGCAACGTTTCCTCGCTGCATCTTGTTTATCACGACTGGGATAAAAATTAGAGCCCAGACCCGACCGAACTTTAGATGCAAGCAGGTGCGCATCTGTGACCTACTCTCTAAATCGATGGTAAGCACTGGATGACGTAGGCGTAAAACTGCATCGGATCGTTAACACGTGACGCGACTGTGTGCACAAACCGCTCAGTGTTTTCAATCGGACTATTTTCGAGGGTGATTCAATCGTTTTCGTGAATGAAAACGCGCAAAGAATCAGAGAGAGAGAGGCTGAGACTGCACCGACTCTCCACTTGAAACCCTGACTGAATTTGCAGTGAAAAACGGAGAAACGCGAAACGTTTAATCGCAGCGATCATCGCGAAACGGCACTTCTGCCTGTGTCGATGGCCAGATGGTACAGTTTATTAGCGTGGAAAGATTAGTGGAAGATTGGCACGGCCGGATTTGAAACTCGAACCGCTCAATTGTGCGACGTCGGGTGAGCGACGTCTTCCACCTAATTCCAGTATCGAAACGACTGTCACCTAGATTATTAATTGGAAAATAGCTTCAAGTGTCTTTCTACGAGCTGTTCGGCCAATTTCGTCGGTCCCTCAGTGTAGTTTGTCAGCTCAAAGCGAGCCACAGCAATGGGACACTGCATTGAAACCCCCTCCCGCAAGACGTCACCATCGCGTTTCAAATGCTCGCGTTCAACTTTGGGATTTAGGAACGTTAGAGAGTTGAGAGAGAGAGAGAGAGAGACTGTGTGTGTGTGTGTGTGTGGGAATAAAAAAAAAATCCGACCGACAGACTGCTAACACCGGACAAAGTTTCAATCTTCTCCCTTTCAACGATCTATCCCCGAAGGATCATGAAACGATCATTTTCACCGCAATTTCTGCGGAGGCTCGATAATACGGTGATGCGTATAAATAAACGCGGGGATAGAAATAATTAACAGAAAGAAAAAGAGAGAGAGAGAGAGAGAGAATAAAGGGGGAAGTAGTGGAACGAGTAGTGGGGAAGAGGAGGAGGCAAGCGAGAGATGCAGAATCTCTCCCGGGTGACCTGAGAGCCTCGAAGCTACAGAGCGCAGCAGGTACGCAGCTGGGGAATGTCCCATATTCCCATGGTGAACTCGGACGCTCGATAATCGAGATATCGAGCACGTAGGTGCGAGCCTGGAGCGCGAACGACACGACACCGGCTTCCACGCGCTTGCATCATACGCATTACACACACTTTGCTTGATGAAACAAATTGGTATGACCTGGTCTAGCCGCCGTTGCTTCTCATCGACACCCTCCGGCTAGTGTTCCTCCCCTTCCGCCCTCCCGCTTATCCGCCGCCCGGTTCTTTCTTCTTCGTTTCATTGAAGGAAGTCGTTTAAAAGGGAGCCGAGGCGATTCTTCGGCTGGAGGCCAATTTCCGTGTGGCAACCTTCTTCTCTATTTCGCTACTGCCGGCCAATTTCCAATTGATTCCGATTACGCGGCGTGACGCGCCGTGGCGTACACGTCGTTTCGTTGCGGTTTAGATTACAGCTCCCGTGTCTTTCTCTCGAGTCTGCTGGTCTCTCTGTGTGCTCGCGGATTGCTTGCCTCCATCCGTGCCAGAAAAGGCTATTGAAACGCGCCGGTGATCCGCCGGTCGAGGCGGCGAAAAGAGAGAGAGAGAAAAAAAAGAGGAAACTGGAGCGAGCGGATCTCCCGGAAACGGTTCGTTTTCGTACGGAGTTCAAACGAGGTTGCGGATTCGTCCCAGCGATCGGGCGAAAATCACGGAAAGTAGGGAGGGGAGGTCTCGGGAGCCTGGCCCGGAAAAAGGAAGGAAGAACGAACCGTCAGAGGCGGTGAAGGGGGAGGACAGAGCAAGAGAAGGAGGAGGAGGAGGCGAAGGAAGAAGAGAAGAGGAACACGCGGCGAAGCAGGAAAAAGAGTTCCGAAGCGGACGACGACGTTCGGCGCGCATAGTTCAAAGATAGAAGAGCGCAGCAGCGACAGCAGCAGCAGCAGCAGCAGCAGCAGCAGCAGCAGCACGTTGCACCGACGGATTGCATGTGCATTGGCTGGCTGTGTGCGCATGTACGTAGAGACACAGGCTGCTCTGCGGCACCGCCATTGAGACCTGACCTACTTTGGGACACACGGTTCGCCGACATCGCGCTTCGCCCGAGTAAAAGCACCAAGCGAAGCACACTTCTCGCTCTCTATGCTCGAGCGTGGGCGGCCAATCTTCCCTTCCCGCTCCCATTCCCTCTTTTTCTTTTCCACTCTCTTGTCCCATCTGTCTCATTTTTTGCTCCACTCGCATTTTTTTCAACCGTAATCTTCCATCCTCCTCTCGCCACCCTTTTCTTTCGTTCTTTCTTCCTTCCTCCACTTTTCGCGTTCTCTCTCATTCCTCCCCCATATCACTGTCCCCACGTTCGTCTCCCCGTTGTTGTCTCTTTGGCCTCCCCCCCCCCGCCTTTTTACACCCTTCTCCCGCTACCGTGCCTCCTTTTCCCTTTTCCATCAACGACTCCGCCATCTCAACCCCCGCGAACCTCGCCGACATTCCCCATCTCGTTTCTCCCTTGATCTCTGCATCTCATTTTTGCTCTGTTCACGACCCTCATTCGCCTCTTTTTCGTCGTCTCTCTTTCTCTCTCTCTTTCTCGCACCCTCGTCCCGTTGGTGCTTTTTATCTCCGTTTCACACCCTCTCTATCGCTTTTTCTGCCATCTCCTCCTCGACTCACCGACCCCTGCCCCCCGTCGCAGGTATAATACACCGGTTTTTGGTGCAGCCGGGCCGCCGCCATGTATCGAGAGATTTCGAGTGCATTGACCTAGATACTCTGCAACAAGGCGCGCACCGTTTGATATGAATTTCCCCCGGTAAACGCGGACTTTTCTCTCGGATATATACCCAGACTGTATACGAGACTGCCCGAAATTCCTCGCAGAAAAAGAAAAAAAGAAAGAGAGGACAGACGAGCGTAATAAAGGCCGAGCCGAACAATCGTTCCCCGATTGAATCCACTTCTCGCCTTCCCGCCTAAGCGGGAATGACTTCATCCGCGAAATGAAACGCTTCCTCTGCCTCCACGGCCGGGGAAAAGTCGCTGCAGACGGGGAAAATGGGCCACGGGGATCCAGGGAACGAATTACAAGCCCGCGGTGTGCGCGTTTGCAATCTGCGAGTGGTGCTCCGCGTGCGAAATTATTCCGTGGTCTTACGAAATTCGTTCCGGAGAAATCTCGGCTCGAGCTTTCCGTTTTACGGGTAAATCGATTTCGAAATATACACCGCCACTCTGTTTACACGAGTTTCATTTATTTGAGCGAAATTTCGGTCAATACCCGATTAATGCTTTGCACGTTGCGTTTGTACATATTATACACTACACTTGTGTAATATATTATATATTATAAATGTAATATATTATAATATTGTGTAATATATGTGTGTGTGTGTGTGTAGGGATATAATTTAAATGATTTATTATATTAAATAATGAAGAAAACAGAAACAAAAGAACAAATAATAAATACAAGATAGACAACACAGACAACAATAATTCGAATAAACTGAAACGACACAATTAATATACAACACAAATTATCACTCTTTTAACCACATTCATTCAACACTCTTTTTCGGTTCTCTCCAGACTCTGTTTCTTCACTCGTACGACTTTCCTCTTTTTTAAAAAGAAAAGCGCTCAGTGCTAACGTTGTGCTTCTCACATCACATTCATACTTTTTTCGTTCACGCATATCCAGCAAACAGGCCATTATATTAAAAGTAAAAGTAACTAAAAATATAACTACATACAATAATTTCGATACTATATATATATATATATATATATATATATATATTGTATAGACCGACATGTTGTTTTATTTTTTTATTGTGATCGTTCTTACTATTTTTATTTATGTAATGTTGGATATTGTGTATCATATTATAACATCTACACATGTATTATACATATAAAATCATTGCAATTCAGCAAATGGTTTATCACAAGTACAAGCAAATTTGTAACAAATAGGAAGTAAAGCCTAACAGACACATTATCAAAAAAATGTGACAAGATTTTTGAAAAATCATCACGTTAGAACTGAAAAGAAGTAGATTTTCAATCATTGAAGATTAAATTAAAAAGATCCTTTTGAATTGTACTTTACATTGCAATAATTCAAAAGTGTCCAAACACCTTAAGCACGATAATAGCGTGCATTAAAATTGATTTTATTAATCAATTAATATTCTATGCTTCGATTCAGCCATTCGTAATTAATATTTTAAGCTTCGAATTATTAAAATCTTCTGTTACGTGGAATTTGCGATCATCGCGACGAAATGTCGAATTACCAGGTTTGCTGGCACAAGCAGTTTCAAAAGTCTGTATCGGGCTGGGACAAGAATACGAGTAGGAGCAAAAAAAAAAAAAAAAAAGAAGCATTACAAAAAATCGTAGAAGGAGGAACGAAAGTTCAGAGAAGAGTCTCCGACCCGTTCAAGGTAACCGTTCATTAGCTCAGGATGAACGATTCAATTAACACGGCGAGGCAAGGAAGAGACAAAGACGCAAGGCGAGCGAACGTACGAGAGGCTCGTAATTGCTGAATTATCGATGATCATTAGGTGTACGGTCCGCGTTTACGATCGTGTGCCATTGCCTTTACGATCGCGGCAACAGAACCAATAAAGATTTTCGACGCATAAACTGTTATCAGTGCACGTGCAGCAGCGAGGTCAACACGCGAAGAAACCACGGCGGCCAGAGGATGAAAAAGCGAGGCGAGAGACGAGTTTCGTTTCGAGAGACGATCGATTCAATTCCTTGCCGGAGTCGAAGCGAGCTGGGTTCATTCAAGTTCTCGGTTAGGCCAGTTAGTTAGTGATCGCGGAAACGATCCTCGGGCAAAACCAACCGCGAAAATATATTTCGACGAGGCGTAATCGAGGCCGTTCCACGAGGATCGTTGCGCAAAAATCGTGGACGAAAGAACCGAACACGCACGTCGCCTCGGGGCGAATGGATATTCGGCCGATTATCTCGACGACGCGAGAAACGCCTATGGGATCCTTTCACCGATAACGTATTCAAACACATTGTCGCTTTATGGCTGAAAAGTAAAAAAAAAAAAAAAAAAAAAAAAAGAGAGAGAGAGAAATCCAAAGGGGAAAGCAGCGGCGTTCGAACTCGAGCGATCAATTTGCATTAACGATGAAATTTCGTTTCGGCTGCCGAAACTCGCCGCTGCCTACTTTCTCGATGTTTCCGGGGTCCTCGATCCTCCTCATCTTCTCAACACGTGGAGCACTGTGGAGAGTTCTTAGACTCTTGGGTTGCGTCATCCGTGAACGCGGATTTGAAACCTGTTTCGCGCCGGTCCTTGCGCTTAGCTGGCAACATAAAACACACGCCCGCGTTCTGTCCAGTTACGGAAGTCCCTCGTCTGCAATTCCGGAAGTGTCATCGAAACAAAGAGACGACGAACGCGCGGCGACGTGGAAAAAAAGCGCTGGTTTCGGAGGTTTGCTCGTCAACCTAAACAAACCCGCGCGGATGCCTCGCGCGTTCCCCCCAGAAACGGATCCACAAATAATCCGGCCTGGTCTTCTATAAATTCACCTTGAAACGGTTATCCACCCGCGCTCTCTCGACGCAGTTAGATGCACGCGCGTGCAACCAGCTTTGAGCTTGCCACTTCGCCGCCAACTTATTGACCTCTTGATCGCCGCGTATTTTAAAGACCGCGCAACAGCTAGCCGCGTATGTTCCATTTTTAAAAAATGCATTTTTACCAATAAATAAATAATTTAAATATTTTTTACTTACATAATTAGTGAGCCACAATCAATTAGGATATAATTTGCACAAAAGAAAGGACACTTGAGTTTCACTAGGGTTGCCACACAATAGATCAAATACTAAATATTAAAAAGATTAAAAAAGTTATGTGCACGTTTGTTAAATTTGAAATGTTATAATAATATAGTCTAAAAAATACAAATATATACTATACACGATAAAACTAATATTTATCTTGGGTGTGGAATGCTTTGAAGCAAGTGGTTGGACAGAGGTTTGAATTTTACAGTTTTCGCACGCGAATTTTGTTTTGAATTTTTCTTGCCTTTTTTTCGAAGCAGCTTTCGAATATATCCAAAATCAAGATAAATATTAGTTTTAT